>APFE031442537.1:100025-127262 GCA_000404065.3 Pinus taeda
ATTTGTATCATCGAAGAATTGTTCATTTATGTAATGTAAAGGAGGTTGCCCCCTCAAAGAGGCTGAATTCTAAGGCGTGGATCTCTCTTTTCTATCTTTTCTTGAGCTGGTTTCATAACAGTCTCTTTTTTGATTCTCTTAGTGCTTAGTAGACCCTTGATGTTAAGATGGATTTATGCTAGTATTGTACAAAGCTACAAGCTTTTGATAATTCAACACTTTGGTTATTGAGGTGTAAAGATATATTATGGATTTCTTGTGTGCACACACACAAACTAATGCACTCAAAGACATGGGAAAAATTTATTTTGTCGCTTACCTCATTTTCATTGTGAGCGATCACACTTGTTCTTTTGTCACCATCATGTCTATTTAGCTATTTTTAGGATCCACTGTAAGAATGATTTTTAAAACCTAGGGATACATGATATGTCACTTGTTCATTCTCCTTGAGTGTGTGATTGAGGTGCAATATTCTTTGCAATCTAATGTTACTAGTACTCACGAGTCATTGGTATAAATGGGGGATTCCAATAAAAAAATATTGCAAGAAACTCAAATGGATAATGTAGAGTGTGATTGGTGGGATTATCACAAACACGTTGTTTTATTCTCATATTTAATAATGGAGATGACAAGGTGTGTGAATTCCACTTTCTCTAGTCTTGGAAATATGTACTAGCCAATTGATAACATTGCTAGGAATATAAACTAAAGTTGTCTAAGAGTTCCCTCTTTGTAGTTTTCTAAAAGAACTCAGAGGCACAATTCAACAAGATGAGTGCCCCTCTTCATATGGTTGGTTATGCACTAAATCCTAAGTGGTATAAGGAGGGGCCAAGCAAAATTTCATATATAGGGATGATCATGAGGTGAAGAAGGGTTTTATGAAGCCTCATTGAAAATATACAACCCTGATGAAGCAAGGATAAGTGGGCTATGTTTTTTCTATTTTGCAAACTACTTAGCCCCAATTACATAGTCATTGCAATTTAGGATATGCGGATTGTATTGTAGGGAATACCACTTAGAAAATGGAGGATACATGGGGATGAAGCTATATAGATCCATTATTTTTCCATGCATTAGTTATTTAAGGTTGCTAGTTTATAAATTATTACTTGTTGAGAGGAATTGGTACACAATTTTAGGAAAAACCTCAACTTTGAGAGAGAGAGAACTTGTTTTGTGTATGGTAGTCTTTTCTTCTGAATTAGTAGTGCTCTAAATTATTTTTCATATTGCATGGTGGTAGGTAGATCTTTAGGATGCTTTATAGATCGATGAGGAGGTGGGACTTCAAATTGACAAAAAGGCTTGGTTGGTGTGTCATTATATGATATTAGATTGGAGGATTGTGGCAATAATGATAATGCAATAGAGCTCGCTATGGCTCAAGCTTTTATGGTTATATGTGGTCAGGTTGCATGGTGGGACATAGACTGCGAGGATGCTCTACAGATATATGGTGGGAGTTGGATCAACATGGTCGCCGACACTTCAAATCCACAAACAAGCTTGGTTGGTATGTTAGTAGATGATATCAGATTGGCAAATGGTGGGGACAATTATTATGTAATAGAATGTATCGAGGTTCAAACATCTTTGGATAATCTTGAAGCAAAATATCATAACTTGTAAATTTGTTTTATATATATATATATATATAATTTTAATTTTAATTTTTTTTCCCATGTAACCAAGCATCCTACCCACCAATGCGTAGGCAACCGTAAGATATTCTTTTGTCCTCAAGGCCTTTTAACAAGAAGTCTCTTAAGCCATTACTATAATATACTCAAGATGAGCTCAACATGTCATTTGCGAGAATCGAACCTAGGTGGGGAGGATAACATTCATTTCTCCCAACCACCTGAGATAAACCCATGTATGTTTGTATGTATCAACCTCTAGACTATTTTGTATTGCATATATTTTTAGCATTTCAACATTTTAAAACCATTTGAAGCATTTTTATATTTTTCGGAAAATGAAAGTAATCTTTTATGGAATCATGAATGGTATTGTTCAAGATGATATGTTTTGTATGTAACAATTTCATAGTGTTAACTTTTAGGCTTCTACATTTATTTTTAACATGTGTTTAGTGTTGCTCCTTGGACTTTGCCCCCTTCTCTTTTGTAGTACCAACTTTTCCTCCTGTTGCTATCCATGAAGCATGTAAAGAGTTCCACGATGTGTTATAGATTCCCAAATTGATTAAGCATTTTCTTTTTTAATAGAATCATTAATTTTGTCTTGTTGAAATTTACTATGAGTTCTTTGTAAGTAGGAGTTCATGATGGTTGCTTTTATAAATTTTATTCAATTGATGCAATGTTATTGTATTGGCAACTTTAAAATGTTAGGCTTGTTAAATCAAATTTTGTTGTCTACATCTTAGTCATGTGAGTGTGCAAATTCACAAAAAAATGGAGCAAATTCTAGTTCATGGTTTGGATTTTAGTTAAACCTCAACTCTCTAAGATTTTGATAGTTGTGTGTATAAGAGGCATCAAGGTGAGAGGTTTTGAAAATCTGTTGGGTAGGAGATTGTCTCGAGCGAGTATAGTTTGAGAATGGTTTGATAGTGGACACAAATGTTTTTGCTTTGGTTGTATGAAATATTTTATATTTACTAGTGAATTTTCTAGGAAAACTTATGTTTATACCTTGAAGAAGAAATGACAATCCTTATGTTTATACCTTGAAGAAGAAATCATAAGCCTTATGTTTATACCTTGAGGTTCATGGGGCTTCCCAATAGAGTACATACCTATTATTGCTTCCTCTGGGATCTCTCGTAATCTTTCATAGCTAATTCAGTGTTTTGTAAATATGACCATTCCAAACCCTCAAGGTTCCATGGGGTGTGTACCCAAGTTTACACATCTCCTATATTTCTTATATCCTTGGGATTGGGGAAAGGCTCAAGGATGTCCCTTACTACCTATGAGTTTAGGGACATGTCCTTTTTGTTTCTTTTGTTCATTTGATTGGGGGAAAACTCAATGACATCCCTCACTCTCCATGAAATGCAAGGGATAATTCAAGGGTCGCCTTCAGTGGGTCAAGAGGTGTCTTCGTAATGTCAGGGATGCCCCTCGACCCCAACAAAAGACATCCAAGCATTCCTTATGGTGAATAACTAGCATTAGTGCAAGTGTATTATATTAGTTTTGATGGGTAAGTGGACAGTTCTAGTTGTTGTTGATGCTTAGGTTAATGCCAAGATCCATAGACAACAAGGGCTGCTAAAACTTACCTTAGAACATTTTAAGATTTGTTTTGTAGTAGTATGATGGCTAGAACATTTTAAGATTTTTTGTGTAGCAATATGATGGCTAGAACATTTTAAGCTTTTTTGTTTATGGGAACCCCCTGTTGTAAGCTTTCCTGTGCATGCCTTATTTTTCGAGATTGTTATTTAGGTAGAACTATTTTTGAAATTCGACAAATTTCCTACCATGTTGATTAATCGCAATCAACAATGTCAACACATTTCGTTGCAAAGTATATGTTACAACCCTTGCTTAGTACTTCCTCTTCATTCAATGGGGTTTGAATTTGTTTCTTTGTCACCTAAGGGTTGATAAGGAGATGGAGGGTTAACACCTAAGCAATATCCCTTTGTTAGCTAGGGTCTGACTTCTTAAACGTCAAAATATTTCATGCCATTAGCTAATTATAATAGTGGTCCAATTTTCACACTTTTTGTCTCTGTGTGCAAAGCTCTCTTGATTTTGCAATGTTAATTTTGTACCCAAGAAGGATTGGAAACCGAGCTATAGACATAGATATATAATAATTGTAAATCATCAATTTGATATTCAAAGTGACCTCTCATATGTGTACTGGCTATATGTCAAGTCACATGAGAGTCAGGTTTGATCAATATGGGCATTTTTCGATTTAAGACTATATTAATGTATGTAAGCTATGTAAATTCAATTTTTTATCATTTGAATATCTTGTATCATGTCAGATTGTGATTCATACAGTACAGATGTATTGTTGTATGATGTATGCATGCATGGATTTATAAATACTTTTTTTGTCATCTGCTTCTTTTATATTGTCAGATTGTGATTCATACGGTATGGATATATTGTTGTATGATGTATGCATGCCCGGATTCACTTATTTGTGTTCCAAATTCTTTAGTTGGATGTAGCATTATGTTTATATGATTAATTGATAAGGAAATGTCTAATTTTGATATTTTTTTATAGAATGCCCTGATTGCCATGAAAGTAAAAGTCTAGAATTGGCTACACGTTCCACAATAGAGTTGTGCAGTCCAAAATGTGGCAACAGGTTGCACAGTAAAATTCATAATAACAAGTTCCACATTCTAATGCTCAATCACAAGTTCTAAAGTCCCACATGCAATAATAGGTTGCACAATTGTGAGTAACATGTAGCTCGTAATAGACATTGCATAGCTAATGATACATTTGTCAGATTACATCATATGACACATGCTGTGGAAAAAGATTGGTTGACACGATTGTAGTGTCATCATGCACCTTTTGCCTTTACATGGTTCTTTTTGTTTTATGAATCCAACATGTGCGTGTGTGTGTGTGTGTGTGTGTACACAACACAAACATATAATTAACGTTGCTTCCATTTTTGTTTTAATAGTTTGTGTTTATTTTATGCAATTTTCTTGCTGTCATATGCATTCAACAAAACTCAATTGAGGTTCATTTTTTAGCAGACATTAATCTTTTGTCTATGTTTTGTAGGTTTTGGATTTTATACAGAGCAAAGGAGGATGGTCCTGTCCTCTTGGTATGCATTATATTTAGCTTTGGATGAGTTTTAATTTCATTAATTTTCTTAATTTTATGTTGTCTGAAAATTGGAATATTTTGTAGGGGTTGCGTCATCCATGGGAGTCTCACGGACATGGTCATAGTCATGAACATGCACATGCACATGAGGAGGATCATTAAGTAATTTCTAGTCTTTTAGCTTCATAGGTTTCAATGGATAGCCACACAGTTTACTGCATGCTAAGGATAAGAGAGATTTCATTTTCTTTCTTATATGTCACACCATTGGAAAAGAAACATGGAAATGAAATAAGTAGGATCTTGTTGTAAAATTGCTTAGTATATGGTATTTAATACTAAATTTCCACACGTCTAATTCTATATCTTGGCTATAGAACTATCTTTTGGAGCATCATGGGTGTGTGAGAGAGAGTGAGAGAGACAGAGATTTTAAGTTGAGATGCATTGAAAATGGATGGATCCTTATTACATAGCATGGATGTGACTTCACATGTTTTCTATCTTTGTTTCAAGTGTTTGAAGAAATTTCCCAAGTTGCAAATTTGTTGAAATTCCATGAAGAACACTAGAAATTGAAGTTAACCTAGAAGGAAAAATACAAAGTTAGACCAAATTAAACTTGTGGGAAACTTAAGATTGAAGAAAGTCTTATAGAATTTTTTTAAAGTCAATTGGCCTAGGAAGCTACTTGCATAACCCACTATGATGTAAACCACAAAGTGGCTTGCAATTTACTTTGTGAAAGAGTTTGTCTTGATGTGGTTCTATGGAGAAAAGACAAAAGAGAACACCATAAAAAGTCAAAGAGACTTAGTGTGACAACAAAATCATGCATCAAATATGCAACCAAGGGGTGATCAACAAGGCAAGCACATGTGAGAAGATCGCCAATCAACAAGTGTAGTCTGCCAAATTAGTTGATGCCATGAAGACAAGGGCCTCCATGAAAATGCATTCCCAAAATTCCGTCTAATGCTCCAAGAATATCAATAATAAATTTTCATCAATATGATGAAAATCACAGGGTGGAACCTCATACTACTTCTTTAAGACAATAGATTAGTCTGTAATGACCCCGGTCATGTTGTAAATGTGTAGATATTGTGCTCATGGTCCCGTTCATAGTACATTCATGTATATAATGTAAATATTGCCCTGGTCTCCTTGCATTGGTATGGATATTGTAAATACTTTTGTTGTTATCCTGTTATACATGCCAAAGGTGCATTCACATGGTTATGGTAAACACTTTCTTAAGTTATCCTTGTATACATGTTGAAGATAATCAATATACTATGTCTATAAATATAATAATATATGGTGTCTAATTGATGAAAACCCTAGCCATTGACGGAACCTCCATTAATGAGGCCTCAATCACTTACAAAGGGGTCTTCTTTAAGGTGGCCACTTATATTTATTGATTGCACATTCTTCTAATTCGTGGAGCCTTAATTATGAGAGATGACTTTAAATACATTAAGTAACAATCTATCCTACTAACTAGGGGAGTTAGGTGGGACCTCAACAACACCTAAGTGATACCAGTAACGTAAATTGCAACTCATATTAAATATTCAAGATTTAGGTGAACGTAATTCTTTGTATATGGTGCACAATTATAAGGTTATAAACCAATTTGGTGTCAGTCGGATTGGATATTGGGCATATAGCCCAAC
This sequence comes from Pinus taeda, assembly GCA_000404065.3. NCBI lineage: Eukaryota > Viridiplantae > Streptophyta > Pinopsida > Pinales > Pinaceae > Pinus > Pinus taeda. The sequence goes on from APFE031442537.1 coordinate 106,507, forward strand.
ACTGACACCAAATAAGCTGGATATGCCCACAGGCACTGGGTTCGTATTGCGGGGGAATATGTACACAACTAAGGATTCTTCAAGCACTCATGAATATTTACAGGTTATTAGCACATGGCGGAGGAATTTTTCTGGACAACTTGCCGATTCTAGAACAAGCCATGGGAAGAGGGTAAATGGCAGGAAATGAGAGAAAGAGAGCCCAAATGGCAGGAAAATGATTGGCCAAAGAAAACCTATTAGTAATGACATGACCGGGATGGATAGGGGGACATCTCGGGTTGGTCCAGAGGGGCTAGGCCTTAACTAACCAGAAGTAGTGTGTGAACTGTGGACACCAGAAGAAATCGGGACCAGGAGGGGACACGGAGAACCAGAGGAAGCGAACAGTGGAAGTGTGGTAAGAGAGGAAAGAAGAAAACAAGTGGAAAGCAAATACGGAGAAGTTAGTGTTGAATAAGCATCGAGAGAGCATAATTCAGGGAATTTCTTGCAAAGGAAGGAGAGGCACGAGTTCGGAATCTTGTGGTCGGTATCACGAGGGCAGCAGGGGGACCTGCAGCACTAGAGGTTAGTCACTAGAGTGGACCTGTCCTTACCCTTTGGAGGGTGAAAACCCTGTAACTATGTCTTTTCTGCATGTATACTAGTAGTAAGGCTATTGCCTGACTGTCATTACCATTCAGAGAACAAAAACTTGCAGTTGAATTGATCTAACTACCTTCCAGCTTGTTGGTGGGAAAACACCTGGGTCATCCTGTATGTCTCATACCATTACTCTGTAGGTGTAAATTCCTTATTTCTGTTAATGAAATTATTGATTAAGTGGTACTCGAATTGATTGAGGGCGGAGATCTCATCTCTGGAGTTCCTCATTGGCTAAAGGGTGGAGGCCTCTGGCTGCCCTGAGCTAGTCTCCTTGCTCAATGCTCAGGACCAGTACACTCTGGATTCCCAGTATTGGGTGGAGTTGCCGAGCAATCTTAGGGTGGAGGTAAATCCCTGGAATCCCTAAAGTAAGCAAGGGTGGAGATTTTCATCTCTGGAGTCCCTCATTGGCTGAGGGGTGGAGGAGAAATTATCTCTGGAATCCATGTACAAACCTATAACTGAGCACCTATATGCAGGGTGGAGGCAGGACAGACCTTTGGAATCCCTGGTCTGGACATTGGGACAGGTTTCACAAGCTAGGGGGTGGCAGCTGCATTGTTGGCAGCTTGTCAATGGTTGGGAGGAAAATTATGGACCTTATCCCAATGTGCATTCTGAGTCACACAGTGCTAGCCTGCTAGGTACCTTACTGATTGTGATGCCTGAAATTTGCTGGGACAGTTCACTATGTACCAGGGATACAAGATTATAGTACTTCCTAATTTGCATGGTAGGAGGTGGATTAATGGGTTCTGTAGTCATGGATAAAGCTGTACAATTTGGCACTGTTGTTAACCCATATGCTTAATGTACTTCCACAAGCTGGAGGGTTTACACATTATAGGAAAACACCATACAGACTTCTGGGACAGTTTTGCCCATAAGGAACCTTAACATGATGCAAGGTCTCAAGCCCTTAAATTTGAGTCACCAGGTAGTACGGGCCAGGCATTTAGAAAGATCTCATCAGTGTGAAACTTCCCTTGTTGTCTTAAATGCGATTCATAGGAATGCTGCCTAGTGTTTTGAATTCATCTGGAGTAACAAGGTTTGTGTTATGCACATGCCACAGATTAGCATGATTGACAATGGTTATTGTAGTTTTATGATTTATCTCTGGTGGGTTCCTAGCGTAAGCTCTATGGACGTAAGTCCTCTCAAGTCACTACCTCTAATTGCCCTGCATGAATTTCATTAATATATGCCCTCTTGAAGGACTATACAAACCGTTATTTGTCTCATACATGTACATACAGTAGGAAAGAGAAGTTTGTACTAGTTGCTGTACCTATGTTTGGTTCTTTGTTTCTTAGACAACAAGAGAACTGAGAAACTCGTGACAGTATGCAATCTCTGTGGCTTCTAAATTTCACTGACATCTACTCTTACTGCACAGTCACAAAGTGTTGCAATAATTTATGTGTGAATATCTAAATGCGAGCAATATGCTGTCACCAGTGTTTTGGTAATTGCTATAAAGTATTGCCACACACTGATGTTATGTAAATTCATGTTAGGATATCACTGGGCATGATAACCTGTGAAATGGTTTAACTGCATTCATGGTTGGGTACACTGTTAAATATAGTCATCCAACTCAATGTTGGGTATGAACTGTTGTTTGACCATTTAACTCAATGCTGGGTATGGAGTATTGTTATTTCATGGCTGGGCAGGGTGTTCTGTGAAGCTATTTAACTTAACGTTAGGCATGCAGTATTTTTTTTATTTATGATTGATGTCATGTGAAACCATTTAACTCAACACTGAGCATGATAATAATGTCACCCAATAATATGCAGTCTTTTGTTTCATTACTAGGCAGAATGCAACAGTGTGCTGTTATGTGTTTTGTTTTGCATTGGTATGCCAAACAATGCATTTTGGTATCTATGATATGTGTGTTTTTTCATGCCTGGAAGTTTTGGCAATGTTTTGGTATAACGTTGTTCTCTGAGAGGATGTTTATTGTCCTAGGGCGTTGCCTGTCTGGTGTAGATTTTATGAGCCACCTAATTGGATTACAATTACCTAATAAAAACACCACTGATTATTGTATCATTAGCTGTGGCTCTGTTCTTGGGATTTTCATTAAGTGATAAATATACTGCAGTGAAGGAAAGTTTAGTGGTTTTCTTCACAATTACTTGGCCTCCTTACACACACAGTAAAGAGAAATTCACACAAGTTCCTAGGTTCAATAACATGCTGACATGTATAAATGTTATTGATGCGTTGTGCATGATAACTCTACACAGGGCATGTAATTGTTTTAATTCTAAGTTGCTTAAAACTTGACCTATCTATGATTTTAACACACCCTACGGTACCTGGTGGATATCATTTTCTAACCATAAAATCTGCAAATGGTGAATCTCCTGAGTTTTAATCTAGGTGCACTGACATTGTGTATATTGCTCATAAGAGACGTGATTCTTGAATGGAAAACATAGCTTGATAATGAAGCTTGCATTTTTGATATTTAGCATTTCCAGCAGAAATCATGTCCTTGATGTATTAGAAGTAAAGTCTGTGGGCACATTCCCTACTAATGAGGGGAGCTGAATGATACTTTAGCCATATCCAAAATGTGGATGCTAGAAACCAAACTTCTGTCATAATCGACCAGATAAAGTCAGGTTTTATCTATGTTGCAGGAGTTTCTGGAAGTGGGGAACGTTGGGAACTTGGGTACGGGTGTCGGGAATGGCTAGAAGTTTGCCCAAAATTTATGAAAAATGGCTGATTGGGAGCGTTAATATTATAATAAATAATAAAAAAATTAGATAATTTAAAATTCTTATATTTTTAAATATAAGTTTTAATTTAACAATATTAAAGCTAGCCAAATATGTTACGATTGCGAAGTGTTGAAATATTATATTAAATGTTGATATATAATTTTATCATTGCTAGATTAATATAGCGTCGATGATATATATTAAATCAAGATACAGGAATAAATCACTATATTAAATTGCTGATATATAAATCGCGATATTAAATCTTGATATATATATTTATCATAAAACGGATTCTATGGGGTGGATAATGTTTCACTTACCATACATCATTCTAGCTGACACACTATGCAAGTGAGCTAATGGTGCCTTTTTTTTTTATTATTCTATGGAAGAAAAACCAAAGAAAGGAAGACAACAATGGTGGCCTCCAAGGAACTTGGTCGGCTAAGAAAGCAAACCGTGGGCATGCAGCTAATTTGGGCGCTAGGAAGAGCACTGTCAGGGTCTCAATGCGACTTTCCTCACCCGCCCTTTATAACCCACCACAACACCAACAAAAGCGGAGTGTCTGCAAAATGCACAAAACAACATTCCATCTTCTGTTGAATTGGGTGGCAATGGAGAACGAACTGTAGGAGGGATGGGTGAGGGGTGGCAATATTGGGGCCGGAGCTCATGGCATGGTTAGCCTTGCCATGAACAGTTCTAATGGCCAACTCTTTGCAGTTAAATTCACAATCGATTATGTTTGGGCATTGGAGAATGAGTACGTGATTTTGCAGTATATGGACTCTCCATACATTGTTCATTGCCTTGGGCACAATTACAACGTCGAGAACGATGTGGAGATGCACAATTTATTCATGGTGTACATGCTGGGTGACAGCCTAGGGGATATATATCATCGCTATATATTATTATAATTTTTTTAATTGGAACCAAATTGAGGGGGCTTTGTGTACTCACATATTTGGAGAAGATTAAAGTGCGTTGCATCCTTGAAGGGGAGGGTCATCTCAGTTGGCTAACCAGGTTGTCATATATAAATAGAGAATCGACATGTCTTACACGCTCCTGAAATTCGTTGCGCTGTCAAGGAATTGATCCATATGAATATGGAAACAAAACATAATATTGAGAGCGAGTGTCTAATCGGAGTCCAAAACATAATAAGTTGGGAACGCTGAAATCCCTGCTCCCACATTCCTAGATCAAACTCTTCTACCGTTCCATAAACGTGTCCTCGCTCCAGTTTCTGTTCCGTAAGAAAAGGGAATGTTTTGGTCTCGTTCCAAAGCTCCCGGGAACACGGGAACCACTGGAACGGGTTCCGTACATGTCGAGAACGGTTCCTGTGTAATTAAGGGTTTTACCAAAAGGACTTTGCCATATGTAAATATAGTTATCACAACAGGTTGAGTAGTTAGAACTTGAGGACCATGAGAACAATTCCACGATGATAGTGTGGGTAACCTTTCTCTCAACAAGTCCAATGGATCATGAATCAGGGAGAAGAGGGACCACTGCGCTGTTATAATTACTGATAGATACACTCATAGATGAAAGAGAATTTAAGAGCACATACCTTAGATTATAGAGGAAGGTTTGCCATACAACCCTGTCAGACACAAAAAACAAATTCAAAGGGTGTGTTTCACCTCAAGGGGGTGTGTTGCAAGTGGTATCAGAGCACCAAGTTTTAGTACTGGGCCTCGAGGTGAAAAATAATAAAAGTATATTAATGGATTAAAATGTATATATACATATGCAAGTTAGTATTTGTTGAAAAATCTAGGGCATTCAAAGTTAACAATTTCGCTGCTTGATAATTGCTTGTGATGCACTTTTACTTCTTATAGTCTTTTCTTCGTTAGCTTATTAATGTGTTCTTTCATCAAGACAATTACCAAAATGCATAATAAAAGACAAGTGACACAATATGTAGGCTTCTCTAGCCATGGCCAAAACCTCTCACCTCTTGAGAGGAAAATTTGATCAAAATTCTTCTTCTAGATCTTCAATTGATAAGTATGAAGACCTTGGCACATACCCTTGACCCTAGTATCCTTTCAAGAACCTTGATGCTCTGCCTCTTCCTTCCTTCGCCTTTCTTGATCTAGAACTGCTTCTTTTGGGCTCCTTCTAGAGAAATTCGATCTCTATCCTTTTTTGCTGCACCTTCACAACTTCCCTAGAGAATCTCGGTCTCTACTTCAATTACCCAGAAGAGTCTTTCCTTTGCTGCCCTAGAATATTTCTTCCTTCACTATCCTAGAAGAAACCATACTTCGCAAGTCCTAGAAGAATCCTTCTTTATTTGCCCAGAAGAATCTTATCCACTGCCTTCTTCGCTGATCCAAAAGATCCCTTCTTCGCTGCCCCAAAAGAACCTTCTTTGTTACCCTAGAAGAGTGACTTTTGTAATCCTAGAGACAACCCTTTTCATTGCTTCTTCTTCGCTGAATTCAGATTGAATTGCTTGTCCGAATTGTATATCTCTAAATGAGGCCCAGTTCCTCTATATACACTTCTTTATTGGATCTTTAGGCTGACTTGACAACTAGAGTTAGGTCGACTTGATCTAGCAGCGTCTTCATCGTTTGCAGGCTGACTTGAAGAGGTTTGGTGACAAGTTCTCGGAGGATACTTTACATAAGCAAAATTGATCTTTTACAAAGTTTAACATGACTTCATTTACATGACAATGACTCTTACATTTTATGACTAGATGACAAATAAATCCTAAAGACTCTCAATGGGAATCTTGACTCAAAAACAAAATCCCTTGCTCATGAAACCCATGAAGCAAGTCAATATAATAATTTCATTTTTCTTATTTACATCTCATTATATAAAATCATAATTACATGTCATTATGAAGACTGGACCTAGTTACACTTTTCAACAGTGTTAACAACTATAAGTCTAGAAGATGCACCTTTATTTGATGTAACAGATGGGAGAAGTCAGTTGAGCAACATGGAGAGGGAGACTCCCCCGATTGAGTAGACACCTTAAGGAGTGTCAAGGCTGAGCTAAGAAGTTAGAAAGCCAACAATGAAAGATTGTTCAAGGCCCAAGAAAGGCAAGGAGAAGTCAATGCTGCTATCTTACAGAGCCTTTCAAAGCTACAGAGGCAAGGACAATATGGACTAGGAGTTGGTCTTAGAAATAAATAGAGATATAGGGAAGCGGAGGAGGAGACAAATGGAGCAAATGGAAGTCGATCTAGGAAGAGGCATAGATTGGAAAGTGATGATACAATAAATTGAGGTAGTCTAGTAAGTACCCCTTAGTGCTGAGTTAGTACACATAGACAACATTTTGATTCCCCTCCAAGGAAGCGTTATCATCATTAGAACAGGAAGGAGGCAAATTACATGTTGGAAGAGTTCAAGAAGGCAAAACCCCCTACCTTTGACGGAGAAATGAGGAAATTTGAAGATGCAGAAGCATGGTTGTTGGGAATGAGGAAGTTCTTCAGGATTCACAATTATTTTGAGAACATGAAGGCGAGGTAGCCACATTCATCTTAAAGGGAAAAGCTGATATGTGTTGGGAAGATGTGAAAAATATACAAGAAGAATGTCTGACTTGGGGTGAATTCGAGGAGCTTTTTTGGAAAAAGTACGTGTTAGAGAGATATATGATAGCAAAGCAAAGGGATTCTATGAGTTCAGGATGGGACAAATGTCGGATGATGAATACGTCAACAAATTTCTAGAGCTGCTGTGATATGTACCCTACCTAAAGGACGAGAAAGCAAAAGTCCAAAGTTTTATCAGTGGACTACCTCGGTTTTTCAAGGATCGCATTGAATTTGATGAATCTCAAACACTAGAGGATGCCATTAGAAAATTGAAGCATTGCTATGAGCAATAGAGACGTAGGCCATAATTTAAGTGTGGTTGGAAGCCAAAAAAGTAACAGGAAGAATAAAGAATGATGGCATAAGAAAGGAAGGAAAATGCAAACCACAGGTAAAAAGGAAGGTGCAACCTCAACCAACACGGATCGACCTCAATCAAAGTTCAAATTGGTAGCGAAAGGGTATGTGCATCAACCTATGGGAGGAAAAAATAGATAAGATGATACGAAACCATCACAATGTTGGACATGTGGAGGAAGTCATCGTAAGATAAATTGCTCGTAATGGAAGGATTCCAAGCCTCAAATCTACAAGATACAAGATGCTCACACAATGGGAGATGTAGCCCAGAGTACACCTAGGATATATGCTATCGTGGACAACAGACATGCTGACAATCATGCCTCCATCATTGAAATGGAAGGTAAAATTTGTAACCAAGTTGTCTCTATTCTAATTGACCCTCGCTCCAATTATTGTTATATTAGCCCTGAGCTAGTAGATCATTGTCAGCTAGCCAGAGAAACCCATCCAGAAGCGTGGCTGGTCCAGCTAGCCATAGGGACAAAGCGAAGAGTAAGGCAATGGGTAAAATCATGTGCATTCGGACTCAATGCCATGGCAACCATAACCAACCTTAATCTGCTTCCCTTGGGTGCATATAACATGCCATTGGGCATGGATTGGATAAAAGTAGATTGTACAAGAAGGCTATTGAATGCCTAGAGAAGGATGGGGAAAGGAGAATGTTACAAGGCGAAAGGAACCTACCTTAGTTAGAATAATCAAAGTTATGCAAGCTAAATGTAGCCACTAATAAGGGTGTGCCCTACTTTCCGTACACATTTCTAGTAATGTAGAAGCTAATAACAGTGTAAGAAAAGAAGACAGTGAGGTCCTAGATAGATATCCTGTTCTACAACAATATTAGATGTATTCCCTCTAGACATCCCCAACTTGCCCCTTCACAGGGTGGTAGACTTTTCTATCGAGCTAATGCTAGGGGCAACATCAACATCTAAGGCACCCTATAGGATGAGTACTCCAGAGTTTGTAGAATTGGAATTACAACTAAAGGACATGCTTGATAAGGGCTACAAAAGACTAAGTGTGTCTCTGTGGGGAGAACCAATATTATTTGTAAAGAAAAAAGATGGCATGTTCAGATTATGCATTGATTACAAACAATTAAATAAGGTGACCATAAAAAATAGATACTCCTTGACACAGATTGTTGATTTATTTGATTAGTTGAGAGGAGCAATGATCTTCTCCAAATTCGATTTGAGATTAGGATATCATCAAGTGTGCATCAAGGAGGAGGATATCCATAAGACAACCTTCCAGACAAGGTACGAGCACTACGAGTTCGTGGTGGTGCCCTTCAGGCTTAGAAATGCCCCTACCACTTTTATGTGCCTAATGAACAACATGTTGTGCCCTTATCTGGATAAATTTGTGATTGTCTTTGTCAACGACATATTGGTGTATTCAAGAACCAAGGAGGAACATGAAGAATACTTAGCAACAATACTATAGCCATTGAGGGAACATAAGCTCTATGCAAAACTGAGCAAGTGTGATTTCTTCCAATCCCAAATCCATTATTTGAGACACACAGTGTCCAAGGATGGGATAACAGTGGATCCAAAAAAGATCAAAGCCATAATGGAGTGGCCAACATAAAAGAATGTAATAGAGGTAAGATCATTCATGGGATTGGCTAGTTACTTTAGGCGGTTTATTAAAAATTTCTCTAGGATAGGTTTTCCAATCACCGCCTTACAAAAAAAGGGGAAGAAATTCGAGTGGACATGTTAAAACTGGCAAGTAGGGCCAAACTCCATGTGGGTCATCTTATTTTTGACAGCTGATATTTTTCTTGGACTCCTCTCATCGAGAGGTGTAGGATTGATCAAAAGATCATCCAATTTCGATAAGTATTCATGGAGATATGAATTTATTTGTGTTATGGGACAATTCGTCAAGGTCGGCCAACAACCAAACTGCCCCCACTTGTGTTCCACGTTTTAGTATAAATACAAGCGCCTTACAAGTCATTTGGACACATAACTCTCTTGGGATTTCTTCTTCTCCACATGTTTTGGGTTTTAGTGGAAAGAAGAATCTCTAAGGGAAAAACACAGTCCTAGAGGATGATGCCCTAGCTCATTAAAGCCCTATGCATAAATCTAGGACGCTGTTTTATTAAGAAGCAGACATGCCCTAATCCTCTTCGCTGTCATAGAAGACAACCCTTGTCTAATACGTTGTCCAAAGGGAGACCCTCACCGCTGTTATGAAGGAGATTGAAGTAGGCTCCCTCGCTGTCCTATAAGGGTTTACTATATGCCCTAAACTGCTGTGCGTTCAAGCCCTAACCCTTGTTGTAAGTCTAATTTGAGGTCACGACATGGGAGGCTAGGGCAGCAAGGGTTGGAGGACTGTTTCATGGGTTGAACAAGGTCCGAAGTGCTGGTTGGAGGGCCGAGGGTTTGTTCTCGAAGGCCGGGACAGGGAAGATAAGTTTCAAGGCTGTTTGAGGTGGTTCTTGGGTGGAGAAGCCTTGGGAGAGGTAGCGTAGATTGTTGTGGTTAGGCTGCAGGCCCTACGTCATTGTTGAAGGGCAACATAGGCTATATTGAGGGTTGTTCATGCCCAGAACAACATCAAGTCAAGTGAGCATCTCTCCTAGTATAGGCCGCAGCCAAGGAGGGTTGTTTGGGTGATTGTTTAGGGGCTACCAATATGCCTTACCTAACCAGTCACAGTCACAACAACTATATTGCAGACCTGAAACTGCAGTAAGACATAGTGATAGTGCAACAAGATGCATGGGCAACATGATGCAATAAGGTGCATAAAGAAGCATGATAAATGTAGTGACTGTTGTAGGCAACATGGATGCAGTTCAGAGCAGCACATAGGTATAGCTTGGTGATGATGAGCATGATGTGAATAGTGCAACAACAAAAGGTATTGAAGCAACATTTTGAAGTGATGATACATTGCACTATATATTGAGCACAGTGATGGGTACAATCATGATTAGTGAAGCATGATGAGATGTAGCGTAGTGATGATGGGTGCAACACAGTGAGGTGCAGCATGATGATGAGGTGCAACACAATGATAGGTGCAACATGGTGATGGAGTCACCTTGGAGAATCAGTTGAAGCAGCATGTCTTCAACTGAGTTCAGCTACCTCATATATCATCTTCTTAGAGATGATCTCTGCTCTTATTTAGATAAGTGAAAGTGTTGACTTCTGTTGTATATGTACTATCTCTCTCTCTCTGCTGAACTATTGAAGAACATAAAAGAAGAATTGATCAAGGGTTTCCCCACATTGGGGTTTGTCCCTGGCTAGCGCCAGATCTCGTGTCCTCTTGTCATGGTTTGTCTTCTGCGATTTATGTTTATGTTCTATCTGCAATTTACTATTATGCTGATGCAATTACTAATATGGAAAAGATATTGAGCTAACTGTGAAAATTGAAATAAATTGCTCTAAGCATAGAACATACCTAAACTTAACAGGACAACTGAATATGCAACCAACTTTGATCAGTTGAAATAATTGCTCACTAATGCACGTCTTAAGGATTGCTGATCTAGACAATGACTTTGTAGTTTGCAATGATGCCTGCAAAGGACTCGGTGAGGTCTTAATCCGAGATGGACAAGTGGTTTGCTATGAGTCACAAAAGCTGAATGAACATAAATTAAATTATGTGACGCATGACTTGGAGCTAGTTGCTATTATCCATGCATTAAAAATGTGGATACATTACCTCCTTAGCAAAAGATTTACGTTAATGAATAATCATGGAGGATTGAAATACTTGTTTGGCCAGCCTAAATTTGACTGCGAGGCAAGCTAGGTGGCTGACAACACTTAGCGAATTCGACTTTGAGATCAAATATATAAAGGGCAAGGAAAACAGTGTTGCCGATGCACTTAACAAAAAGTGCAAATAAATCATGTAACGACCATTAATTCTCATGGAACTAACCTTGGGGAACGAATTATGGATGCAAGACAATATGATGAGCGATATCAACAGATAAAGGAAGAGTTACATCAAGCGAACAACAGAGAGAGGAGTGAGGAATATCACCTCACAAAAGAGGGCTTGATCAAATTCAAAAATAGGATCTATGTGCCAAACAACAGTGAATGGAGGAGGCTCATACTCAAGGAGTTCCATGCCAAACCATATTCTGACCCTGGTACCAACAAACTCGTTAACAGGAAGCAAGGTTTATACCATCTTACCTATACCCACTTGTCATTGAGAAGGCATTTCCATGGGTTTTGTGGCAAGTTTACCAACAACTAGGAAGGGACATGACTCCCTGTTTGTGGTAGTTGATAGGTTCAACAAGATGTGTGTTTTCATGCCCTTGTAAAAATACAATCAAAGGGAAAGAAGTAACAAACTTGTTCTTTGAAATAGTCCGATGCACATTTGGGATTCCAAGGAGAATCATTTCAGATAGGGACACCAAATTTCTTAATGCCTTTTGGATTACGTTGCGAGAGAAGATGGACACGAAGTTGAAGAGGTTAACAACATTTCATCCACAAATAGATGGCTAGACATAATTAGTCAACAAGACTTTGGTGCAACTTTTGAGGGGTTACAATTAGAAGCATTCAAAGACTTGGGATGGAAGTATGATCTATATATAACATCTTATAATGGAGTAGTGCACATTTGTACTAGTAGGTTCCCTTTTGAAGCTTGTTTTGGATATTTGCCACATTCACCTTTGGATGCTATATATGGATAACAAGGAGTGAGCGAGGACCTCATAGAAGATGCATTAAGAGCATAAAAATTTGTTGAGAAGATTAGGTAGATCCATTTGCAAGTACATGAGATGTTGAAGAAGTCATAGGAAAAATGTAAATCTAGGCATGATCAACACATAACACATAAGTCATTTTCACTAAGAGACATGGTATGGTTACGTTTGAACAAGGAAAGACTACAAGGTCCTAGTAAGAAGATCAAGGCCATGTGGTATGGTCGTTTTGAGATGTTGGAAAAGGTGGAAGATAATGCCTATAGACTCAATTTACCCCTATACATGTGCATTTACCCAGTAGCAAATGTGGAGAATCTCTAACTCTATGAGCCTTACATGTTGGATGATGAGGAGGGGTAGCAGTAGATGCTCAGGTAGAGTTGGCAGGGGACACAATTTTGCAGACGAGGTCTAGAACTACAAGGCAAGGGTTGCTTGAACTTTGGTAGATTGGTTTGAAAGGACAATTTCCATGCAAAGCAAAGTGGCACTCGAAGGAGAAGGTAGAGGAAAAAGTTCCTTACCTCATTTAGTAAAGCTTTTCTCTAAATAGGGAGGTATGATTTGTGTTGGATCATTGTATTATTTGTCATCCATCTTGATGCTTACAAAGTGAAAAAATGGAAGAATCAGCAAGCAACTATGTTCCACCAAGACTTCAGGGCGGGGGGGACCAGGGTGCAGGGAGATGCACAAGGGGTGTGTGTGGGAGTTTCTTCAAATTTTAGGGAAATTTAGTGGGGATGGGGGGTCACCGATATATATATATATATATATATATATTATATATATATATATATATATATAATATATATATTTTGTGTGCGTGTGAGATTCATATTCATATTCAATAATTAAAGCATAAATACACTGATCCATGCATAATTGAATTAAATAATGAAATATATTGATCCATACTCATCATTCATACTGATGCATACATCATTCATACTCATCATTGATCGATACACCACGAGATTCAATAATGAAATTCATTAATCCATATTCATCATTCATCATTCTAGAATTTACATTGATTTAAAATTTAAATCCATTATTCATCATTCTAGATTCTAAATTGATTTAAAATTTAAATTAATCATTCATCATTCTCGAATCTAATTAGTACCAACCAAAAAAGACTATAGTAGATATTGAAATCTGAAGACTGGAATAGTAAATTGTTATTACTCAAACTCAAAAATAGTAAAGAGTGATGAATCAAAGAATTAGTTTGAGGTCATTGATATTTAAAGTCAAGTCTCAAAATTTGAATTTGAAAATTATAAATGGATAATGAGCATTGAAGGAGTATTACAGGGGAGGAAAGGCAACAATTAACTAGGAAGTCGGATAGCACCATGGGGTAAGTTGAGTAGAGGTAAGCTTGGTAAGTCAAATAAATGAGATAGGGATTGCCAAATTAGTTTGGGTTTTGATATTTGTTATGTATTTTTTCTGTCAGTTTAAATTTTAAATTTTTGTTTTGTTATATATATATATATATATATATATATATATATATTGAAATATATTTAAATTTTAAGGGTTATTAGTTAAAATATATATATGGGGATCACAATATTATAACGATAATATATATATATATATATATATATATATATATCTGTGTGCGTGTGAGATTCATATTCATATTCAATAATTAAAGCATAAATATACTGATCCATACATAATTGAATTAAATAATGAAATACGTTGATCCATACTCATCATTCATATTGATGCATACATCATTCATACTCATCATTCATCGATACACCATGAGATTCAATAATGTAATTCATTGATCCATATTCATCATTCTAGAATTTACATTGATTTAAAAATTAAATCTCTTATTCACCATTCTAGATTCTAAATTGATTTAAACTTTAAATTCATCATTCATCATTCTCGAATCTAATTAGTTCTAACCAAAAAAGACTATAGTAGATATTGGAATCTGAAGACTGGAATGATAAATTGTTATAACTCAAACTCAAAAATAGTAAAGAGCGATGAATCAAAGATTAGTTTGAGGTCATCGATATTTAAAGTCAAGACTCAAAATCTGAAACTGGAAATTATAAATGGATAATGAGCATTGAAGGATTATTGCGGGGGAGGAAAGGCAACAATTAACTAGTAAGTCGGATAGCACCATGGGGTAAACGCCGAGTAGAGGTAAGCTTGGTAAGTCAAATAAATGAGATAGGGATTGCAAATTAGTTTAGGTTTTTGATATTTGTTATGTATATTTCTTTTCAGTTTTAATTTTTTTAATTTATTTGCTGTTTATATATATATAATATATATTTAAATATATTTAAATTTTAAGGGTTATTAGACAAAATTGAGGGGACACCCAAAAACACCCCTTTTGGGGAAATGTGTCCCCCACACTGGGGAAACATTTCCCCCCGTGTCTCCCTAAAAGGGGGATGTGGGAAACATTTCCCCAGATGTCTCCCTGTTCTAGGTGCATGGGAAGTGTGAAGTGCATGGACCCCACCTTGGGGGTTGCATCCTGTGGAACACTGGCTAGCAAGGTCATTTTATGGTGGGTCCCAATTTGGAGATTTGGGTTTCAAAATATTCCAAAGTCATTTTGAAGTATTGAGTGACATTTTTTGGGTAAAAAAATGTTGCTTGGGCTAGACCCTCTAGCGGTGTTCTCTACACTTCAAATGGTTCAAGAGCTGGAGTTCATATGCAAAAGTTATGCCTTCCGTAAGTTGACCTATTGGGTTGACCATCATGGTATGAGCGGATGCCATCTCAGCCCCATTACTCATGCACATGGGGCAAGGCACATGTGGAATTTCAAGAAGACTCCAAAAGGGCCAAAATCGTAAGTCTAGTTTAGGGTTGAGGTGTGAAATCTTAGCCCTAGTTGGCTGTCAGGATATGTTAAATATTGGGCCACTAAAAGGAGTAGGCCTTCCGTTTGATGCTGTTGTTTTTTGTTCCATATTTGAATAGAGCAATTGGGAGAGGGAAACTATTGAGCAGAACAAGGGGGGTTAAAAGTTTGTAACAGCCTTATAGGCCATAGGTCTCAAGTAACTCCATAGAATACCTCTTCTTTTATAATTACATATTTCCATACTGGAGAAAACGAGAGCAGAGCAGCCTCACCTTCTAGCTGGGTTCTCTTCTATAAGGGTTTCCAATGGAAAAATTTGTGTCTATTGTGGATGGTGTGTGTGTTTTTTGTTTTATATTTCTCGCTTTTCTGCTCATTTATTTTATAAGCATAAAAATGATAATTAAAGAATCTGAGATCTAAAAGGAATTAACATTCACAGTGAAGATTCCAGTAATTTTATTAGATCTGTTGTGATGAACTGTCCCAGTGGAATATGCATAGTAATTTACAGATCAGGGAATCAGATGGGGATGTTCCACATCCAATGGAGACACATGTGGAGGAGATTGAGAGTGTGTTGCAACCACCACCTTCACAGAGACAGGTTGCTAGGGGAAGAGTCGGAAGACACCTCTTCAGTGTTCGCCTTAACCCTGACACCTTCCACCACAGCGCTAGTAGTTGTACCTTCCAACTCAGGTTCAGCCCAATAGTAGTGGCCTTTGTTTGTAAAAAAGCTAGATGGAGTCGTTTTTTTCCTTAGTGCTGTAACCTTGTAGTATCTGGATGCCTCATGATGATCCATCTCACGAGATATATTAATTTTTGCTTTGATGTGATTTTGTATCATCCTGTTAGGACTTGGGACAAATATCTTATTTCAGTATTGAGGTGTAATGTGCCAGTTGACATCTTATATGTCAGTTTTATTTTTATATAGAGCAATGTTTTTGTTTGATGTTGTTATTGCTTGAGATGTTTAAAAAATTGAAAAAATGATTAATTTTGTATTTTTTAAAGTTTCCTGATATATTCCTCAACATTGGCAATAAGTTATATTTTGGACCCTCAACGATATATTTACTGAGATGATAAACATAACATCGGGATAAAGATGAATGAATAATGATGATGCCTGTATAAATAATTCTAAGGGGGCACCTTGGTGACTTTTCATGAAGGGCTATGACCATTTATTATTATATTATTTATTATATCTATCTTGTTTTAATTTTATTTGATATTTGTTTATTTATTTCCTATATTTATTCTTTCCTAGTTGTCTTTGTTTATGTATGTAACATAAAGACAGACTAATGGACATTTACTGCTCATCATGCCTCTTCTAGACAGATTTGTTGGATCCCTTTTTTGGTTGTGGGGGATTATTTGAGAATTGCCTTGCTCACCAAGATCGCTATGAGCAAATCATAAACAGATAAACTAGGTGATTGAAAAGTCATCAGTGGCTGTTGTGGACATCACGTGCCACAGTGAGAGTGAGGGTGCCTGACAAACATAGAGTTATGAGACCTGAACTTCGACAGTTCCAAATCAAAATCATTATACAAATATAGTTGGTTGAAAAACAATTCCAGGAGACTGTTGTTCAAGAGTTTCAGATCGGTTCAGATTCCTTGTTGAAAAATTATGGAGCCTCCCGACCTAGCCAAAGTGTGGTAGCATAGTAGCTTTTCTGGTATCCAAGATTTCACTCTTAAAAGTTAACATATACTGCATTCTATTGTCATGCAGAGAAGAAGATAATTGATATCCTAGTATGTAAGAATGATATTATTAGCTGCTAGCTTTGTCACTACTTATGTGCTTCAGTTGATTTATTAACAAACAATCCATGACTCCAAATTTTGTGGTATGTGAGAATGATATGATTAGCTGATAACTTTGTCACTAGTTCTTTTGTGCTTTAGTTGGTTTATTAAAAAACAAGCTGTGACCTCAAATTTTGTGGCATGTCTTTCATGGATTAACCACAGAGCCAAATACAGGAATGGTTTGTTATTTGAGTAAAAGTACTTTTTAAGTATTTATCAAGCTTAAGCCGCCTCTATTTCATTCTGATGGTGCTATGACTATTAGAGTTTATACTCTGTAGTAACAGGCAGATCTACTTGTTATTGCAGTTGTCAACCCCATAGCAAATTGGGGATCTTCCTGTTACAGGGGATGCACCTGAAATGTTGTTGAATGATGCATGGTGTGTTCCCTGAGAGGCTGGGGTATGTCACCCCACACTTGGGTGAGGGATGGATCCACCTGGTGTTTGTGGCTGCACCCACTGCAGGGTGCATCACTCTGACTACTTATATCAAAACCTTTCTAAAACTGGTACATTGTCATATGCTATTCACAATGTGATAAATTTTTACATTGAGATATAACTTTAATAAATGCAGGAGGTACTCTCCTAAAGGATAAATGCCACCTATTTTTCTGTTGACTTGTGGGGAAATAGATTAGATTTTGGTGATGGCTTATTTGCCATACAAGGACCTTAATATAAAATAATTAAAAGCATAAATGTTAATTGCGTATACAGACTATCTATTTGCATAATTAAGACCATGTTGCTTATCAATTATATATGTTGTTTGGGATTTTTCTTATCTATTTGGTTGTCAAGTGGATGTGCAAGGGGAAACTAGACTCATCTTTCCTCATGCCTAAAAGCGAGCAATTTTCTTCCAGCCTTTGAAATCTCTCCCAAACTCATACTATTAGAGCTAAACAAAACGCATTTTGCTATGGCAAGCATTCTTTCCATACTTGAAGATCTGTGAGATTCACGTGATTTGTATCATGTTCTCCTTTTTTTTTGATGACTGTCGCTTACTTGATTTGAATTGACATGACATGCTTGCCACTGCGGTTTTGCAGGCTTCTCCTGAGATCAGAGTGCACATATAAAAAGACATGTTCATGTCTGGTTTGTATTGGTCCCTTGAGAATGATGGGCAAAATAATGTTCTTACATTTTTAATGGTGTGAGCAGTCAGCTTTGACAAGACTAGAATTTTCAGCTTTGGCTGGCTGCAAATAAATTTTATGTTTATGAATTGAAAATAGTTTTAGCATGCTTCCGAGACTTTTGTTTGGGATATAGCCTTGTTATTGGATAGAATTTCTTTATTTGGTGGGGCGATCTAAAATGGTTCCTTTGCGAATTTAGAAGGTTATGCATGCGAAGAATCTTTGGTGGGCTTGATTTGCGATTTTAGCAATAAGGGAGAACATGAAAATGTGACTTTGAAAAGTTTTCTTAGTTTATCTTTCAACTCTGAGTTGCTTCTTCTGTACTACATGACAAGATTCAATCAAATATAATGTCTAAGGTTTGCAATGGGATATTTTTTGAGATGTCTTTTATGAAAAAATTTACTTTATACTTATTCGAAGATGACAAATATTCTCTATGCAGCTTATTGCATTTTCAAATAACGATAAACAGAGGTTTTATAACACATGCAACAGACAAATCTTCAGATACAATTCCTTGGATGCTAAAATTTGTGTTGGCTTTCTTTGAAAAGACTAGTCATCAAAGTTCTCAAGTGGCCACACACCAGTTTGAAATGATATGCAAACGATATGTAGTAACATTTTACTGAAGGTGCAACTACTTCACATTTAAATCTGGATACAATGCTTTGAGTAGCTTGAAGGGCTCGAGTTTCAACAAATGATCAATGTAATAGTTTAGACCATGTAATGTTGATTTGTTTTCGAGTTCAAATATAATATAATGGAAGACCTTTTTACAATGATATAGTTGCCAAAGTGGTTTTTAAGAAGTTAATTATTTGTTTGACTGAGTTGTGGTTTTTGAGAAGTTAATTATTTTTGTTTGATTGAGATCACTGATATTTGGAGAATGAGGCCACATTTGGTTAAAATACCCCTCTACCCCTTTTTCCTTATGCACCTTGTAAACACGTTGGTCATACGTTGATGGTAAAGTAGAGACTTCTTTGATAATCTCACAACTTTGTGTGGTGTGCCATAACTAATTTGTGCAATCACACCAACAGCTATGGCCTATTATTTCTATGCCTCAAGTACTTCTTTATCATGGCTTCATGTACGATAGGTTGCATATGCTTTAGTTATGTGCAATCACACCAACAGCTATGGCCTATTATTTCTATGCCTCAAGTACTTCTTTATCATGGCTTCATGTACGATAGGTTGCATATGCTCACGATATAGAACTTATATGATCATCTATGCTCAACAGAAGATGCATACAAGTTTAGGATCACATACTTTGAGAGCACATTACATGACAAAGCCCTTCAGTGGTGGAGAATCCGATACTCATGGTCCCATATTTCTATACCTCCGACACTTCTTGCATATATGGTTAAATGAACTTTAGGTTGCATATGCTCGTGGTATAAAACTATATGGTTATCTATGCCCAGCACACAAGATGCATATGACTTAAGTCATATAGGTCACATTCTTTGAGAGTTCATTGCGTTAGAGGTGCTTTACAACTCGGTATGGGAGTAGATAGCTCAGTTTGGGGTTAGAGGCGCTTTACAACTCGGTATGGGGTAGATAGCTCAGTTTGGGGTAGATCTCACGTAAGCACATAAACATGTAACACATGAACATGTAAAGGTAAATATAATGTTTAATATTTAATATGTAACATTTTTAATCTAATGCAGGTCTTATTTAAAAAAATTATGTATAAACACAATATAAATTGGCGTTTTTCAACTCAGTATGGGGATGGATAGCTAAGTATGGGGTAGATCTCACGCAAGCACATAACATGTAACACATAAACATGTAAAGGTAAATGCAATGTTTAATATTAAATTTGTAACATTTTTAATCTAATGCAGACCCTATTTAAAAAACTTATGTATAAACACAATTTAAATTTAAAATATAAAGAGGTAGAGCTCACGTAAGCACGTAAACATGTAACCCATAAACAGGTAAAGGTAAATGCAATGTTTAATATTTAACATGTAACATTTTTAATTTAATGCAGGCCCTATTTAAAAAACTTATGTATAAACACAATATAAATTTAAAATATATAGAGGTTTACGAACACAAAGGAGGAGGTATGTTTTTTTAAATAAATAAAACTATAAATAAACTAGAGGTATGGTAAATAAATAAAAATATAAATAAACTAGAGATATGGTAAATAAATAAAATCTCTTTTTATATTTGCTACATAAACTTCTTTATATCTACAAAAACTGAAAAAAAAAGATTTTATTTAGGTGAAGCCTATGGGCTAAATGCTAAGGGACAAATAATTATTAATACCATGGGCCAAATACCATGTTTATAAAATATGTGTGGTAAATAAATATGCTACATAAACTTCTTTATATTTACAAAAACTGAAAAAAAGAAGAAGATTTTATTTAGGTGAAACCTATGTGCTAAATGCCATGGGACAAATAATTATTAATACCATGGGCCAAATACCATCTTTATAAAATATGTATGGTAAATAAATATAAAAGAGATATAAATAAGAATGTTAAATAAATAAAAATATATAGAATAGGTTTAGAAGTCAACATTTAATTATATACCAAGCCTATGGGCCAAATACCATGGTTAATAAAAGGGATGATAAATAAATATAAATAAAAGTAAACAAGAGATATGGTAAATAAATAAAACATTTTTTAATATTTACTCTACAAACCCTTTATACTTACTAACACTCAAAAAATAGGTTTTATTTAAGTGAAGCATATGGGCCAAATTATTGTTAATACCATACAAAAAAACATTATTAACCTAAAAGAT
>APFE031442537.1:127282-186360 GCA_000404065.3 Pinus taeda
TAATATATCATAATATATATTAACTCTAGATATATATGGGAGGGAAGAACAAAGACATAGAATGATAGAGGTGGAGATATAGGGGGCGTGACAAGGGAAAGAGATAAATTGAAGAAGGAGAGGAGGAATGAAGAGAGAAAGGGAGAGGGAGACACAAAGATGGAGGGGGGAGATAGAGAAGAGAGGGAGGGAGATGTGAGGGGATTGGACGAGAGAGAGATATGGGGGAATAGAGAGGAAAGTAGGAGAGAAAGGGAGAGATAGAGGACTTGTGAGAGAGGAGAGAGGGAGGGATATTGAGATGGAGTTGGAGGGGGAGAGAGGGAGGGAAGAAGAAAGACAGAGAGAGAAGTGGAGAGAGAGAGGGAGTGATAAGGGAGAGATTGAGGAGTGTATGTTTAGGGGTGAAATAAAGAGACAAAGAAAGAGAGATAAAGAGGAGTGGGGAGAGAGGGATATAGTAACATAGTTGGAGAGAGAAAGAGAGAGAAATAGGGGAAGAGAGAGGATTAGAAGGAAGAGAGAGAGAGAGAGAAAGAGAGAGAGGTAGGGGAGAAAGGGGGAGAGAAGAAGAACGAGAGACATGACTTGAGAGAGAGGAGAGTGATGGTGGAAGAGAGGATTGGAGGGCAAAGAGAGAGAAAGGGAGGGATAGGAAGGCGAAGAGAGGGAAGGAAGAAGAAATACACAGCGTGAGAGGTGGAGAGAGAGAGGAAGAGATGGAGAGAGTGTGTGTGTTTGGGGGTGAGATAAGGAGACAAAGAAGGAGAGATGGAGAGAATGGGGGAAAGGAGAAAGGAGAGAGGAGAGAGGAGAGAGGGAGGGATATAGTAACAAAGAGAGAGAGAGGATGTGAGAGAGTGGAGAGGGAGAGGGAAAGAGAGATGGAGTTGGAGGGGGGAGAGAGGGAGGTATGAAGAAAGAAATAGGGAGAGAAAGGTGGAGAGAGAGAGAGAGGGAGTGACAAGGAAGATGGAGAGAGGACAACGAGAGGGAAGAGAGATAGAAGAAAGAAATAGGGAGAGAAAGGTGGAGAGAGAGAGAGAGGGAGTGACAAGGAAGATGGAGAGAGGACAACGGGAGGGAAGAGAGATAGAAGCGGGAGAGAGAGAGAGGAGGAGGAGGGAGGGATAGATAGATAGATTGGAGAAACAATGTATGTTTTGGGTGTGATATAGAGAGACAAAGGGAGCTAGAGATATAGATGGAAAGTGGAGAGGGAAGAAGAGAGAGATGGAGAGAGGGAGGGAGGTACAAAGAGATTGATATATACGGAGTGAGAGAGCATGTGTGTTTGAGGGGTTAGAGATAAAGAGACGAAGAAGAATAGATGGAGGAGATATAGATATAGATGGAGGGGGGAGAGGGAAGTTTTCTTGCACTAATTGCATTGATTTCAGTGTAGATAGTGATTTCTAATCCTATTTGATTGCTTGCACTAGATGCATTGCTTTTAGTGAAGATGTTGATTTTTAATGATATTTGATTGCTTGCACTAGATGCATTGATTGAAATGTAGATGATTTCTAATCCTATTTGATTGTTTGCACTAAATGCATTGATTTTAGTGTAGATGGCGACTTCTAATCTTATTCGATTGCTTGCACTAAATGCATTGATTTCAATGTAGATGTTGATTTCTAATAATACTTTATTGCTTGCACTAGATGCATTGATTTCAATATAGATGATTTTTAATCCTATTTGATTGCTTGCACTAAATGCATTGATTTCAATGTAGATGGTGATCCTATTCGATTGTTTGCACTAGATGCATAAATTTTAGTGTAGATGTTGGTTTATAATCCTATTTGCTTACTTGCACTAGATGCATTGATTTTAGTGTAGATGTTGGTTTATAATCTTATTTGCTTAAAAACTAGATGCATTGATTTGAGCGTAAATGTTGATTTCTAATCCTATTTGGTCGCTTGCATTAGATGCATTGTTTTTAGTTTAAATATTGTTTTCTAATCTTATTTGATTACTTGCATTAGATATATTGATTTCAATGTAGATGTTGATTTTTGATTTGATGTAATTGGATGTGTGATGGTATATTAATTTTAAAGTGATTGGATTAACATTGTGCATTGATTTCAATGTAAGCACAAACAATTATTGACAATGTACATTGATTTTTTTGTTAAAGTAATTCAACCTATTAATATTGGAGAGAAAGAGAGTCAAGGTACGATGTTTACTACAATAGCTCGAGCTAAAGATTTAAATGGTTTGCAATTTAACTGGTCCTTTTCATATAATCGATATGAAAATATGACAATCGATATTAAAATATGACAAAAGTAACAAGGGTGATAGTAAGAACAATAGAAGAAAATACTTTGAGATTAATCACAATGAAGACTATTTGTAATTGACTATATTCTTAGTATTTACATTTTCTATCATTCTAACACTATTACATTGTCACTTTATATTTACATTTTTTATTTCATTGTTTTTCATCATTAAAGTTATTAACAATATTTATTATCTCAACAAACTGAGGTAACTAAGATAATTTATTTAAAATTAAAATGACCAGATTAATCTGAGACATATTAACATATTTAAAATAATTATATTAATATTAGATGAATTTACATATTATTGATAAAATTAATCATATGTTCATTAGATTTTCTTTGGTTGCACACAATGGAAACTAGCCTAGATCCATCTTAACTTCGGA
Organism: Pinus taeda; assembly: GCA_000404065.3. Taxonomy (NCBI): domain Eukaryota; kingdom Viridiplantae; phylum Streptophyta; class Pinopsida; order Pinales; family Pinaceae; genus Pinus; species Pinus taeda. The sequence continues at coordinate 129,978 of APFE031442537.1, forward strand.
TCTATCAAGCGCCGAGAGAGATCAAATCTCTCTAGGTGAAAACCTTTCCTCAAATTTTGCACTCAAAAAAGGGGTTTTCACCTCGAGAGATTTGATCCCTCTTGGCGCTTGATAGATCCGGAGTTAAGATGGATCTAGGTTGGTTACATGACACAACTCTTCAGTGGTGGGAGGAGGAGAATCCTTCATCCACTGCATTTGAGTATGTTTGTGGTAAATCTGGGTGTAAATGAGGTGCTGTGGTCCAAGTTCTATTTTCATTGTTTTGAAAATGTTTCACCTAGTTATGAGAGTGCTTCATGTGATATGAAGGGTTCATGGTCCCCTAGCCCTTTTGTTGTATTTTGATTGATTTACATTTGGAGAACTCAATGGGTGTATGCGTACCTTAGGATTAGTGCAAGAGCGACACATTCTTTAATGTGTTAGTTTAACATCTTCTTCAAGGATGCAGTTGTTGAGGAGGATGGGTACTCGAGATATGGAGTGACCACCTTGGAAGAGGGTGTCATGCATGGGTGGGCACAAAGTCATAGTTGTAGCATTAGAGCCACCTTGTACATATATTGAAGAGGAATGCTTTATCTGAAGAACTATTGTTAGGGAACAACATCTTGTTTGGAGGATCACTTGACATGTGGATGTCTTGGAGGGTGCACCACCTTGAGGGTTGTACAAACTCTACTATGCCGTGGATATTCATGCTTAGTGTGGTGCTTCACATGAGGATTTGATGTTGACTAAGCCTAGGATTTACTTGTGGACTTTCCATGTTTTATTGTTAGCTCCTCAGACTTATATATATATTATATATATATATATATATATATATATATATTAGAGGGTATAAAACGTCTTTGTAATGTATCACTCTTACAAAGCATGTCTTACAGGTTGTTGGTCAAATGTTAGCTATGTTAAGGATTTTGAAAGAACACGTGTTTACTAAAAGGATAATGCTTATGGTATACATGCACTAAGGCTCCTTGGTTTGTGAGATGTGAGCGAATAGTGTGTGTTTTTGTGATGCAAGTGTTTAAACTATAAAGTGATGTGATGCTAGTTGGTTGTTGAGCTCCTTCTAGGTATTCGTGTAGCTTGATGGAATGCTTTGCTAGGCCTTGTTATTATTAGTAAGGGTTTGTGGTAATTGTGAATACCCTAGTTAGGGTTTGGAAAGCTTTGGAGAAGTATTTGCTTGGGAAAAAGTGGAAAGACTTGATCTCCAAGTGTCAACAACATTGAGTAATTATATTTATCACCCTACTGCGATAATGAGTTATACCATTATTACCTTAAAATCACTTATTTCAGATCTATTTTAAAATACAGGGTTCATGTATTTTGATTGAAAATGAATTATCATATAACTTGTCATCTATTTTGGTACTTTTGGGTGGAAAAATTGGAGTTTCCTTGTAGGACTTGTTTTAGGGGTAGGTCTTGCTTTGGTGATTTCGGTTCCAAGAACTTCAGAGTTTGTTTGAGGTCTTAAACCATTGTTTTTGGGGTCAACAATTTGTGAAGATTTGGTTGTCCACACTGAGACCTTTCCACTGATGTGAAGATCATCTTAATTGGAGTTTGTATAAAAAATTTATGCCTCTTGCAAGTTGATCTTCTTGACTAACATGATACGAGTGGATGCGCCATCAACTTCATTACTCAAGTCACACATGGACTTTCAAGAATATTTGAGAAAGTCAAAGCATCTAACCCTAATTAGGATTCGAGGCATGCAAAAACTTTAATTCTAACCATAGATGACCATCATGACATGTTAAACTTTGGGATAGTGGTAAAGGAGGGGTTTACATTCTTATTGTATTGTTTATTGTTCCATAGTTAAGTAGAGGATTTGTGAGTAGGATTATGGAGGATAACAATGGGAGTGGAAGACCTTTAGCGACATTGGCCACAACCCCCATGGGCAAAGCATAATGAATGCTTTCATTGCATTTGCATTTCATAACTAAGAAGCAAAGAGCAAGGAACATGCCTCACCTTTTAGCTCGGTTTTTATCATATCAGGTTTTCCTTCGGGTACATTTTGTGGATGGTGTGTCATTTGCTTAGATTTTTTCATTTTAATTTCAAATTTTTTTAGTGTTTTGTGCTCTAAGTCAATGATGTTACTTTTGGAATCCAAAGTAAAAATTGCATAATAAGAAATTGTAGATATGTTGTGGAGCATTGTTTCAATGCAATATGCACACCAAAATTATAGAACATATCAAAGCAACTTTCTTTGGATTTTTTTTGAGTAGTTGTAGTGTCCAAGTATTGAATTAATAAAAAATCCTTAAATTCCTAACCATGGTGGATAAGTACATTAATAATTCGTGGAATAAGTTGGAGGAGAATCAAAAGTCTCTGACATGTCCCACAACATGGACATCCTCATGGTAGTTCTTGTTTGATTGTTTGGAGAGTTTGGTAGCTTTAACTCAGACCTTGTCTTGGGTGGAAACTTTGGAGATAATGAAGATCCATAAAGGAGTTGGAAAAAGAGCTTAACAAAGATTGAGTTCCAATGAAAAAGAGCTTAACAAAGATTGAGTTCCAATGCCATCACTTCTTTCCAATCTCCGTTTAAAAGTGGACAAAGTGAGTTTGACGCTGTTAAATTGAATTGGTGATTGCAATGGTTAGAAGTTTATTGTAACATTCATAATATAAGAGGAGCAAAATATTTCATTTGCCTAATTGAAGTAGGTCCATGCTCAAACTTAGTGAGAAAGTCACATAAATATACTTACGTTCGAGGGTGATCCCCTAGTGATTGAGTGGGGGGTGTTTAAAATATTTATTAAGTCCTAATGCTACCCTAATGGACTTGATGAAGACTAGTGGATATATGGGCATTATTTTAGACATAATCACGTGCAAAGTGTGCAAGAGTACAACATCAAGTTCAAAATTTTTTGTCTGTGTTGGGTATATTACCCAAGAAACTAGTGTACTCAAGTATTTAGGAGGTCTACATAATGATTTATGGAGGCAAGTGATGTGTTTTAAACCTAGGACACATGATGATGCTTGCATGTAAGCATATTATTTGGTAAATTTGGACAAGAGAAAAGGACAATCAAGTGGTTCTAAGCATAAAGACCACCAAGGTTTTTCCAAGAAAGGTAGTAAGAAGTTGAAAGGAAAGGGCAATAAGACAACATCCACAACACACAAGTGCAATGATTTGTAAAACCACTGTAATTATTGTGATATTGATGGTCACATTGAAGATTAGTGTTGGAAGCTAAATATCCAAAGAATTTCAAGAAGGATGTTAAGAAGAAAAACATGATAGTTGTGGATTCATATGACAAGGTAGAGAGAATGTGAAACGTAGATGGAAAGGTTGTTTGCACTACACTGTAGTATGAGGTGAATTTGAGTACCTTCCATCCCAATGAATATGAAATGACTAAACTCTTCCATATCAAAATCCACGTCAAGAAGATGGAAGTGGATGTATCTTATTCTAGTTTATAAGCCAACTTCAAAGTAGATGATTTAATAAGCAAGGTTAAATTAAAGGTTCATGACCATCCTCACCCATATCTGTTGGGACAGATAAATAATGTTGTAGAGCTGATTATCACTAAGTAGTGTGTGATTATATTTGCCATAAGTGTAGGCTATATCGATGAAGTGGAGATAGATATAATACTAATGTGCATTATGTTTGTATGTCCATACATGTACATGGTTGATGTAATCTACATGAAGAGTGAAGTGCATCATCAATACACATAAAGGTAAATCCAAGGTAATTTCTAACCAAGACAAGGAACATATATGTTTAAGCAAGGAGTTTGTATTTCTTTTCTTAGGTCTAGAGTCAACTAATATATGAATCAATAAAAGTATATGCATTTTTGGAGTGATTTACTAAAGAGTAGAAACATTAGTTGGAGGATCCTTTGTAGCCATATAGAGAAGTGTTTTAGAGCCTAAGGGGTTATTACCTATGAGATAAGTGGAGCATTAGACACAATTGTTCCTTGACTTACCATTGTCAAACATTGCATTGTATAGATAATTCATCCCGTAAGTGGATGAAGTGAAAAAAAATTGTAATAACAATTGGAGCATGGAGTAAATTGACCAAACATTTTACCTTGTGGGTCACCGATCATCATAATACCTAAGAAGGATGGGACTTGTAAAATGCATATAAGCTACAAAGCTTTCAATAAGATAACTTTAAAGAATTGATACTTGCTGCCTAGAATGGATGACTTATTAGATCAATTGTAGTATGCAAAGTACTTCACCAAGTTGGTTTTCAAATTGGGAACCACGAAGGATGAGTTAAAGAAAAGACACTATTCTCTGAATAAGATCACTTTCAAAAATTGATGTGTTGCCTAGATTAGATGACTTGCTAGATCAATTATAGCATGCCAAGTACTTCACCAAGTTGGTTTGCAAATCATTAGGAAAATTTTGAGGTCTAAAATGAGCCTCCTAAAGAATATTATAAAATAATGGAGGTGTCTTTAGTGCTACTTTTTGGAATTTCCGGTGTCGGAATTGGGGGGAAAAATTTGAGGTGAAATCTTGATGTGTTATTTAAATTGGTTTTTTGATTGTATATATGGATTCAACACTCTAAAAAACCCTAGGGCACTTTGATTGTGTAGGGGTTACCCATCAAGCTTGTGATTTCAATAAAATCCTACCAGATTTTAGAGAAATTAGACCGGAAAAGCTTCCAAAAAGTTGCACTAAAGACAACTCGTAACATAATAGTGGAAATAATAAAATAAGATTAGATTACCTTTTGGAGGGAAAAAAACTATTTTTTTCAACTTGTATTTTCAACTTACCTCCATACTATTTTACTTAAGTTTTGAGTGGGAGCACTTGTTGGATACAAAATTTAATTTTGCATCCAAGGAGTACACATGTTGCATATTTTTGATGGACCCTACTACATGAAAAATGTGAAATACATGAAAAACGTGATTGCAATCACATTTTTCATGTATTTCTCATTTTTCATGTAGTAGGGTCCATCAAAAGTATGCAACATGTGTATTCTTTGGATGAAAAATTAAATTTCGCATCCAACGAGTGCTCTTGCTTGAAATTTGAGTAAAATCATAGGTAGATAAGTTGAATATACGAGTTGAAAAAGTAGTTTTTTTTATTATTATCTTTTTGCTGCAAAAATGGTGAATCATCCTCCATGGTTTACATCATCATACTAAATCCTATTGGTTCTTATAAAGTTGATTTTTGTTGTCCATTTTTGTTTTGAGGCCCATTTTTGACCTCAAAATTTCTCTAATGTCAGGTACCACCAAGAATGAGTTAAAGAAAAAAACACTAGTGAGATCTCCTTTAAGACAAGGGAATGTATACGCAAGTGGTTGGTAACACTTTTTGTTTCATGTACTAAACTAGCCAAATTTATGTGTTTGATGAATGATGTATTTCATCCATTTCTAGATTCATTTGTAGTAGTGTATTTAGATAATATATGGTTTATAGATCTTTTGGGGAGGAGCACATCTCACCTCTCATGTAAACGTTAGAGATCTTGAAAAAGCATCAATATTTGACAAATCATAAGAAATGTGAATTTACTTAGTAGTCATTGGTGTATTTGGGGTATGTGATTGGTGGATGGGAACTCAATATTGATCTCACAAAGATGGACGCTTTTTCATCAAGTGGCAAATTTTTATTAATGTCATTGACGTTAATAGATTTTTTGGGGAACATGATACCTACAAAAGTTTGCATTCATTTTCTATCATTTCTATATGACTCTATTCCATAATAATGAATGACAAGAGTTTATGGTGGGAAGGAATCAACAAACAACTTTTGAATTTTTGAAATGAAAGATTTGTTAAGAACTAGTTATTGCGTAGCTCAATTTACATAATCCTTTCAAACTCGAGACATATGTAAGTGGATATACTATAGGACTAGATTTGATGAAGGACATAAGTCGGTATGCCATCATTCTAAAATGTTCCATGTTGAGTCTTGAACAACTTTACCTATTACTAGGAACCTTATGCTTTGGTTCAAGCTATTGAGAAATGGAAGATTTATTTGATAGACAAGGAAACCATCATCCATAGTCAACACTAGCCACTATTATATTTGTAGGCCCAAATTATTCTTTAGTAACCCAAAAGTTACAAGTGGATGGAAATTTTATAGCAATTTCTTATAATAATCAAACATAAGGACATCACTAATAATTTTGCAAAATGATTTCAATGCCACCCACATTTATGATCACAACAATGGGAATTCTTATGCACGTGGAGCCTTTCGCCCATTATGCGTACAAAGAGGTATACACAAAAGCGATAAATTTTAACGACATGTTCAATAGTTACATGGCCAAGTTCATGTAAAGGAAGGTGACTTGTAAGGTTGAAAATAATCTCTAGGATAGGTTTCTATAAAATTTAGACAAGATATGTGTTCTTAAATGTGAAAGATTGTAGCTTATCAGAAAGGGTAAAACCTCTAAAATTGTAGGGCATTTTGGTGTTGGGAAGACTAATGCCAACTATAAGGGTATGTGTATTAGCCTAGAATGCAAGAAGACATACCTTTGTTTATTAGATGGTGTATTATTTGTTTAGCTTTGTTTGTTAGATTCTGAATTCTTTGTTTAACTTTGTTTATTACATGATGTATTCTTTGTTTTACCAACAATATCTACTAATATGAAGCAATGTTTATAACATCCCTTACCTCTACCTACTAGATCACGGGAGAATATCTTCATGGAGTTTGTGAGAGGTTTTCCAAGACCTAAGAAGGGACATGATTATCTATTTGTGGTAGTTGACAAGTCTAATAAGACTTGCATTCTTATGACTTGTAAATGACCATCAAGGGGAAAGATGCCACAAACATTTATTTGAAAATGTCTAGGCACACTTTGGAAGGAGCACCATCTTAGATCGAGATAACATATTTCTTAGTCCCTTTTAGACTACACTTGCAGAGAAGATGAACACGAAGTTAAATAGATGTACAACTTCCCATTTATTTACAAATGGGTAGACTTAAGTAGTGAATAAGACGTTGATTCAACTTTTGAAGGGCTTCAATCAAAAGCATCTTAGGGCTTGAGACAAAAAAATGATTGATATTCAACACTTTTATAATAGAGCAATGCACACTTGACTAGTAAGTACCCTTCTGAAAATTGTTTTGAATAGTCCCACTTTGCTATTAGATGTTGTATATGGATAACAAAGGAGTGAGGAATACACCACAAGAGAAGAATTGAACATTGAAAAATTAATTGATAAGATTAGGTAGATCCATTTGCAAGTATGTGAGACATTGAAGATGTCATAAGAAAAATTCAAGTTCTAGCATGATCAATATAATTGAAAATACATTCAAGGTGGGAGGCATAGTATGGTTGCATCTGAACAAAAAAAGGCTATAAGGTCTTGGTAAGAAGATTAAGGATTTGCAACATGTTCCTTTTGAAGTGTTGTAGAAGGTAGGTTATATTACCTACAAAGGCAACCTACCTCCATATGTGCACATTCACAAAGTAGTTGTGAAACATCTAAAATTCTATGAAATTTCCATATTGGGCCAAGAAATTGATGAGAAAGTATCACCCACCTTAGAATACTTAGCACTGGAAGCATAGGAAAAGTTAACATAAGATACAATTTTGTACAAAAATACTAGAATGACTAAATGGGGGCAACATGAAATTTGGTAGGTTCGGTTCCAAGGACTTATATTCAAGGTCAAATGGCACTACTAGGAGAAGGTAGATGGAAAATTTCCACACTTCCTTAGTAAAATATTTTGGGGACCAAAAGTCACAATCTAAAATTTTCCATCTATTTTGGTATGTTTTCGGTGGAAAAAATTGGGGATATTGGCTTGTAGGGCCTATTTTAAGTGTAGGTCCCAATTTGGTTATTTGGGGGATTGAAGTAAATTTGTGGTCTATAATGGGCCTTGTAAGAAAAAATCTCATTAAGGAGTTGGATTTTCATAACCAATATAATTTCAAGAAATTGGGTCAATGATAGTCATTGAGGTGGATCTATATAAGTCAAAAGATTCATGATGTTCTACATGTCGAAATCTTTTCAACATGTGAAGATCACCTTGATTAGAGTTTGTATGAAAGTTATAATTCCCCCAATTTATATTTATCCTATTGACCACCATAATATCAATTGGATCCTATCACAACTTACATTACTCAAACGTGTGGAGGTTGTCATGTGCACACTTTCAAGAAAATTCTAGAGATTCCAAAACCTTAACCTCAATTGAGAATTGAGGGATTTAGAAACCATAAATATAACCCTAGATGGCTATCATGGAATGTTAAACATTGGACCACTAGGAAGGGGTTCCATTCTTATTATACTATATATCGTTTCATAGTTGAACAAAGCATCAGGAAGTAGAACGCATGATGGAATATCTTCTAGTAGCCATACTATCCATATTGTCTTCGGTGACTCGATGGTGCATTTTTTCGTATTTGCATTTCAATCCTAAGAAGAAAAGAGAAAGGCATATGCCTCATCTTCTACCGGGGTTTTTTCTAGAGACATGTGTTTATTGAGTGGAGAGGGTATCTCATTTCCTTAGAACCTTTCATTTCAATTTTAGTATGTTTTAGTATATTTTGCACTTAGTTAATATATTCAAACCTAAAATCTAAAGTAAAACTCTACATAATAAGAGATTGCGAGCTATTGTAAGATTTGTTGTGGAAAACTATTCTGGTCGATTAACCAAGATAATTTACAAATCATGTTTTGAACAAAGTTTTGATGGTTGCTTTGATACTTCGATTCATTGATAGAACAAGGCGAAAATGTTGAGTGATTTGGCATATGTTAGATGAAACTTCAGATCTAAAATACACTATTATATTTTTGTTATCAATGAATGAATTTGACATTTGAATATCTGATTAGATCATGCCTTTAACAATTGTTGTATTGATTTAGTGTTGAAACATTTCATGGTGTTTATTGACTTGAACTCCACAAGATTAACTGTGGACAAAGTTGAGATATTTGTAGGTATAAATATTTCAATGTAGCCTTAAGGTTGAAAGTTTCATGTGATATATCCATGACCTCATTGAATTTAGATGAAACTTTTTGAATTGTGCGAAGTGCAATTTTTTTGGTCAAAGATTGTTTTTTCATCGAATTTCTACATGGTATTAGAGTTTGTTTCATTGAGATTACTCTTTTTTTTTGAGAGAGTTGGTATTTTATATTCATTATTGAATATGATTTGTGATTGGAATAATCAATTGTACCCTAGAAGGGTTTGTTGGGTTGATGCCATGGATTTTTAAAGGATTAAGTGTTGAGTTGTGACAATTTATTTGTTTTGTTGGCTGATTTTTATTTGAGCTATACTTTAATATTTTGAAGGATAACTACTCTCACTTTTAGAGAATGTGACTTGTTAGAATGTGCTTGTAGCTTTACTTCCTTACAATATACAATGAAAATGTTATTGGACGAGGTTGAACTTTAAGTGTTATGAACTATATTTCCATTCTTTTTGATTTAGTTATTTTAACTAATTATCAGATGAAATAAGTGAGGACAAAGTGATTTATTCTTGATTCAATGAAACATTATTTGATTCCTAACATTGCAAGGATGAATACAATCAAGATGTATGATACTTAAATAACATTATACCGAAGTGATTATTTCTCACAAGATAAACTTGAAAAAATAAGCTGTACATCATCCACGTGTCAAGACACATGTTGTGGCTAGTTATTTGATGAGGATATTGTAGTTGAGATAAGTTTGTTTATGGGGGTATTGGTGGTCTGGTTGTAGGTGTAAGGGATAATCGTTCAAATCCAGAAATGATTTCCTCAAGTGCAGGTGGAAGTTCTTCTTCAATTTCCTTTTCATCTTCAATCATTCGCCTCCAAACTTAGATATTCTACTAAAACAACAAAATTGCTAAAATTACCCGAAAATTAGCAGAATTTCACTTACCCCGGAACCGAAAGGAAAACAACACCGTTGTTCATAAACTTCTCGCATCTGCCTTTCTCCCAACCTTTATCGGGTTAATTCTCCACCGTCGATCCTCTTTCTTTAATCCGACGGTTGGCGCTTTTCTCGCTTGCAAACTAGCTGGGTGATCCTCCATCGTTGATCAAGCCCGCTTGATCCAACGATTGACGCTTAATATTGCATGGAATTCTTGCCGATGTTTGTTGAGCCAAGAACACAAGAGAAAAACAATTTCTCCGTGCTACATGTTGGTTGCTAAATGGAATTGCATGACTATCCCAAAATACCGCTTACATCCTTGAGTCCGCGTGAAAACAACTTTCACCTATGAAGACCATTTTACTCCACTGTTTAGCTCCGATGCTTGTTTGCACGTAACTACCGTAGATCTAATGGTTCTGTCGATCGGATGGTTCTAGGCTTCTTCGGGTTCCCTCGCGAATTTATTAGACTTTTCTCCTTCTGCTATGATTTTAGCGCTTCCACCAGGTTTAGCTCTTCTCTATGGAATTCAGAGCTTAGATAAATAAAGCTCTGTTGTTCGAAACACATTCGATTTAACTTAATACACAATGAATGAGGAATTAAACGCGATAACACCAGATCATACAAAACTCTAATTTTACAGGCCAAACTGGAATTCAACAATACACAAAAATATTTCAAAGGAATTCAACCTCTGGTATTTAACCTTTCATGCATAGAATACACAGAGATACAAAGATATTTCAATTATTTTATAGTCTAATTCTCCATAGCCAAATCCAGCCAAATCCTCTTACAATAGTTCAAAACTTACATAAATACTTTACATCCAACAATTTGATCCTCAATCAATGGATCGAATCTATCTAATCCTAGATAAATACCTAAACTGCTTGATATTCTCCTCGAGAATCTCAACTAAGTCTGAACTACTCAGATTAATTACAAAATCATTCAAATACCTATATTCTAGCTCAAATCCTATCTAAAAAACTTTGTAAATTGACAGCTAAAGGATCCCACTCCTTTGCTTGTAAACTTTTTTTGGATTTTTGAATAAAATGAAGCCTTTTGTCTTCAAGCCTCATGCTCCTGCATCAGGGATGAAGGTTGAAGGTGAGAAGCTAGTGCACATGGATTTTAATGTGTTTTATCCATATTGGAAATTATTTGTCTTGGGTATTTGTCCTCATGAGAATATGATCTCATTTGAAAAGCTTTGAGATGATTTTGTGAAGGTAGAGACAATGTTAGAATTTAGTGTAGTGAATGAAGGTGAAGTAGAAGGATTTTCCTTTGTCTAGAGGATGAGTGAGGGAGGTAATAAATGAAGACCTAGGAAGGGTATGGAAAATGAGTCTTCAAACAAAGGTAAGCATGATAATCCTTCAAACATTTCAAGGCTCATAAGGTGGGACATTACACTAGCTAATGCCTAGAGAAGAAGAAAGGGAAGGCCGATCAACATGAATAGATTGTAGGGAGCACGCAAGTATTATTGAAGTGGATGAGTTAGTAACCAAGATTTAGACCGTATTATCCATGGCCCATTTTTTATATACCAACATTATATCTAGTGTTGGATGGTATGTGGAAAAATTATGGTGCATTAAGACATTAATTTTCATATAAATATTTTTAGTAGTTTCAAGTGTGAAAGGGAGGAACACGAATATAATTTAGTGATGATGCCACTCAAACCCATGAAGGAATTGAGCTCTGTGAAAAATCCACAATTGCAACAAACTTGAAACTATTTTTCTAATTGATGTAGTTTATATGTCTTATGTTATTTAATTAACGACAAATAATGAATAACTCACTATTGCAATCTTCACATTTAAAGTAAACATTGCGGAAAATATAAATAAGGAATTGAGAAATAATGCACATAAATAAAATGACACCAAAATTTGGACTAGTGTACCTGGGAAAACCCCGAAGGGAAAATCAACACAATAGATGAGGGTTTTTTTTTTATTATCTTCAAAAAATTAGAGAGTACATAGATCTACTTTCCAAACACTAGCAAGGCTCTAGATTCCATCATAGAATCGTAAAATGATTCTCAAGGAGGTGAGGGTCACCAAGATGCAGAAGGGAGAAGGCATGACATCCTATCTCACTATAATTCAGATGGTTAGAGATGAACTTGTAGCAATGGGAGAGAAACTTGAAGAAAGTGAACTAGTGCAGACAACTCTCAACAACTTCACCAAGGAGTGGCATAATTTCATATAAGTTATTTTTGGATGAGATACATTACTTGGATGGGAATGTATGTGGAGTGAATTCACTCAAGAGGAGCTGAGGCTCAGTATTACAATAGATACTATCAACAACAACAACAAGGGAATGAAGGAGGAGGAGGATGAGGAGAATGTAGCCCTTGCAAGTAAGGGAAAGGCGAAGAAGGGTCCCAGTCAGGGACAACGCTCAATGGGAGGAGAAAAGAAGAAGAAAGACCTATTGAAGGTCAAGTGATTTGAGTGTGGTGAATTTAGACATTACATCTCCTAATGTCCTTAAAGGAAGAAGGACAAGAAGCAGAAGTAGGCAACAACTTCGTTAGAAATTTCTGATTTGACCTCTAGATTGGGAGGAGTTTTCATTGATAGCAGCCATACCTCCAGTTGGGGGGAGGAGATCGATACCTTAACATCTCAAGATAGGAAGGGTCTAGCGCAAATGTAGCTTGGAGATCAGTTAGATCAGTTCCAACTGTTGTAATAGGACCATCAACATTGTTATAGGGGCCCACAATATCATAATAGCAGGCTCAGTGTCAGCAGAGCTAGTTGTAGTCAGTTCTTGAGAGACAATGCAAAGCTAGTTGTAGTGGCACATGCAGTGTCAATTGCTCAGTTGCAGGGTGCAAATGCAGTTCCAACCATAGTGATTTGCCACTAGGAGATCGAGGCTCAGATGGACTCTATCTTTATATGGAGCAACCTTATGGAAGCTTAGAGCTTTAGTTTTTGAGGAGATCATACTCATTATGGCAGTGACAACAAAAATGTGAGGAGGATTAGTGTATGCACAGTGGTTGGTGGACAGTGAGAACAAGTTGCATCACAGATGTTAGACATCAACATCGTGGAAAATATAAATATAGGTTGAGATGAAGGCATTTTGAGGAGAGAACACCTTCCTTGCTAAGAGGGAGTGTTATTTTTTTATTATGGTGGTAGCACCAGACAAGTTTTCCACTATCTAATGTTTTAAAGAGGCTAAGGAACATGATATCTCCAATACCCAGAATTGGTTTCGTGAGATATGGATATGAAACACCTTAATTAAATTAATTGACTGGATAATTAAAATTGAATTGGAAAATTGTGCTAAATCATGTGCTAAATCCATAACCTCATTGAATTGAGATGAAAAATTTTGAATTGTGCGAAGTGCAAAATTTTTGGTCAAAGATGGTTTTGTTCATAGAATTTCTACATGGTATTAGAGTTTGTTTCATTGAGATTACTCTTTTGTTGAGAGAGAGTTGGATATTTTATCTTCATTAGTTGAATATGATTTGTGCTTGGGATAATCACTTGTACCCTAGAAGCATTTGTTGTGTTGATGCCCTAAAATTCTAAGGATTAAGTGTTGATTAGTGCCAATTTATTTGATTTTTTGGCTAATTTTTATTTGAGGTGTACTTTAAGATTTTAAAGGATGACTACTGTCACTTTTAGAGAGTGTGACATGTTAGAATGTGCTTGTAGCTTTACTTCTTGGTAGTGTACAATGCAAATGCTATTGGAAGAGGTTGAGCTTTAAGTGTTATGAACAAGATTTCTAACCTTGTTGATCTAGTTATGTTAACTAATTATCATATGAAATAAGTGAAGACAAAGTTATTTCTTCTTGATTCAATGAAACATTACTTGATTTAGCACAATTTCCCTATTCTATTCAATTTTAATTGTCCAGTCAATTAATTTAATTAAGGTGTTTTAGAGCCACATCTCACGAAACCATTTATGGGTATTGGAGATCTCATGTCCCTTAGCCTCTCTAAAACCTTAGACACTATAACACCTTTCCGATTCTACCGCCATAATAAAAAACTAAGACTCCCTCTTAGCGAGGAAGGTGTTCTCTCCTCAACATTCCTTCATTTCAACCTACAACTATACTTTCCACGTTGCTGATGTCTGACAAAGCACTGTGAATACTCTGATCCTCCTCACATTGATGCTACTATTACAATAGTGAGTTTGATATCCTTAGAACCTGAAGCTTTAAGATTCCATAGGGCTACTCCCTCTAAAGCTAGACTCTATCTGAGTCTTGATATCCCAATGTGAAATCACTCTAGTTGGAATTGCATCTTCACCCTACAACTGAGCAATTTTCTTTGCCTGTGCCACTACAACTAACTCTGCATTATCTCTCCAGAACTGACTGCAACTAGCTCTGCTGGCACTGACCCTACTACTATGATACCATGGGCCCCTGTAGCAAGGGTCACAGTCTTATTGCAACAAATGGAACTGATCTAACTGATCTCCAAGCTACATATTTATTGGAACCTGCCCATATTGAGATGTTAAGTTATCAATCTCCTCCCCTAACTGGAGGTATTGTTGCTATGAGTGAAAACTCCTCCAATTTGGTGGTCAAATCATCGATTTCTACCGAAGCTACTGTTTTCTCCTACTTCTTGTCCTTCTTCCTTTGAGGACACTGGGAGATGTAATGATTGAATTCACCACACCTAAAGAACTTGACGTTTTATAGGTCTTTCGTCTTCTTTTCTCCTCCCATTGAGCATTGTCCCTGATTGGGATCCTTCTTTTCCTTTCCCTTACTTACAAGGGCTACGTTCTCCTCATCCTCGCCCTCCTTTGTTCCCTTGTTTTTGCTGCAGATAGTACCTACTCCAAGATTGAGCCTCAAATACTCTTGAGTGAAGTCATTCCACATATGATCCCATTTAGGTAGAGTATCTCAATCATAAATAACTTATACGAAAGTGTGCCACTCCTTGGTGAAGTTGTTGAGAGCTATCCACACTAGCTCACTTTCTTTAGGTTTCTCTCCCACTGCCACAAGTTCATCTATGACCAACTGAATTCTAGTGAGATAGTATGTAATGCCTTCTCCCTTCTACATTTTGGTGGTCCTCAACTTCTCCTTTAGAATCATTTTAAAATTCTCTAATGGATTCTCATACCATTTTATGATGGCCTTGTTAAATTTTTCTTAGGGCTATATTGTTCTTTTCTTTTATAATTTCATTTCATTATTCAAATATTAAATTCACCCCACAACATCATAATATTATCTAGATTTACAACATTATTCAACAACATATGCAACTATATAGAAAGAACAATATCATGATCAATGAAATGAAACATAAAGGAACAATAGAAGAAAAACATTCACACATAGAGACACCAAGATTCATTAGATACCAGGGAAAAACCCACTACGGGGAAAACCCTTTCAAATTCTTCTTCTTATTAGATTTCCATTGAACGATTCAACAAAAGAGAGTACAATGATCTATATCTTCAACCATAATCCTATCCTGCAAAATCAACTAAACAATATCCATGAGATGTTCTCAATGATGCTAATAATCAAAACCTTGATTAAGAAGCCTATGGTCAACTATCACTGTTTGCAGTCAATTGCCAAACGCTGCAACCAATTGAAGAAATATTTTGTCACTAGAAAAACTCAAACCCTAGCTTCCAATCACACACAGAGAGTGATGTGCATGTGGCTGAAACCCTCCAATTGCACCCGTGAGCCTGCATTCCTACGGTTGTGACTAAAATTTTCTTGAAGCATGCCTGCAGCTCAAAACCAAAACCCTAAACACATGTGTGAGCTTTAGGCCCTGTAATCTCAGACTTGTACAAACTAATCTCCGTGACCCAACCTCAAACCTATGTGAGCCAAACCCAAAGAAAGAAGAATGACCATAATGATGATGTCCAAATGAGGGTCACTTGACTTGTATTTATAGCCATACATGGGTGACCAATTTATCTTTTGGGCCGACCTATCATTTTGTGTACATGTGGGATTTTCCTTAAAAAATACACTTTCCATTGTCAAAATTGAGCAATTCAATAGTCAAAATTGATCCTCTCGAAAATAGGAATCTAGTTCCATGATTAGAATTTGTCACCAAGCTTCCAAATTAACACTCCTTATCAGCTAGGGAGAAATTCCAACTGCATCATGTAATCATCACAAGTATCTTGTCATCAAATCGTATCCTATCTCAAGTATCTCATCATCAAATGTCGTCAATGTTCATCTCGACTCATCTATGCTTATTCATGCTTGTCTCTAGATTGTCCCTTCTCATACGTTGATCATTCTCGATTCTAAAAGAAGAATAATTTCACATCGAAGGGGAGCCTAAGCTACCACCCTCTATTCACTGCCAGCGGGAGCCCAATGCTACTACCTAAAAACATTATAGAGATTATCATCAGGGAGCGCTGCTCAATATGGAACCACATCGAGGAGCTCAGTTTCAACCCGAAATCCAATGATAATGAGGAAAGTCCTATTGTACACTCCCACCTCATGTATATGAAAGTGGGAAGGTCCTATGGGACACTCTCACCCCAAGTCATATCATTGAGCAATAAGTGAGATACAACTTACCAAGAAAGGATCACAACCATCCCATTGTGCAACCAATGGGTGAGATACCACTTGCTATACGAGGCAAATATCACAACCATCCTATTGATTACTAATATTCCTAACAGTGACACTCAATAATCATATGGTAGAACACATGCATCATAATCAACTTGGTTAACACACCTCCAAGCACTCTCGCAACCCGTTGGCTAGATGGGGAGCGAATCCCAACAAGCCCAACTTGTGGGTATGATGCCAACTGGGGTATATTCTGCATAGACCAAGATAGCTGAGAAACATCTTCGACCCTATGGGTAACCTATGGGGGTGAAACCCTATTATTCAGAGATCCCTAAACCCTAAGAGCCCTCCATCTCAATTCCTTATCCCGAGAGCTCAAAAAGGGGGGAATATCTGGCTCAGTGTCCTCGATCAGTCCTTCTCTTTGTAGATTAGGAAGATATCATCATGCTCATATCTGGTACCAGCTTAGACAACTCACTAAAGAGTTAAATCATAATGTCTCAATAGTAGTAGTCTCATGTTCATGCAGGACATCAAATCAAATATTATATTAGAACAACTATCTATATCTAAATAATATATATAATAATATATATATATATATATATATATAAGGATACCTTATTTATCCTCCCTCAATTAGAGGTAGTAACCACAAGCCTAATATTTTTTCGTACAATGACACTGTCTCAATATATGAAGATATCTTAGACCCAACTATATACGAGTTTCCCTACCAATAAGATCCCACTCTTTATTATCGTAATGTATCATTGTCACATTCAATATCTATTCAAAATAACGTTCCAAATAGTTTCTTCAGCCTGCCTCATAGCTAGCCATGCTGGCAACATCGTACTCAACCTCGACGATGATTAAAGCTACAAACTTCTCATCACAATATCATGATAGATCTCATACTAAGGAAACACCCACATCTGACCATATCATTAATAACGATACCAAACAACATCACTACATCGATGCAATCATATATCATAGGAGGAATATCTCAGACCAAAAATTGATCATCCCATTCAAATAACTTGAAGGGTGCTTGACTACAACCCAATGTGTATGAAGCGACTCAATCATGAATTGACTCATATATCTAGATCTATAATATATAATATATAATATAATATAATATATATGGACGAGTGTTCACATCAAACATCAATGCTTCAATAAACTATCGGTTGCCAAGTCATGTCTAGTAAAATCTACACATAACTTCTTGAAATTCAATTTCATCGGGGTGCCAAGGATTTTCAATCTCACTTTCCAAAAACTCTTCAATAACTTCACATTATAGATTTTCTTTTCCAAAATTTAGAAAGTAATTCATCATGCCATGATTTTTCATTTCAAACTTCACAGGCCAATTCCCTCTTACTTTGATCAGGAGAGGCTCATTACCTTTCAAGATAGACCATCGACATATAGAACCAAAATTTAAGGCATACCTTGGACCACTTTGAAGTAGAGGTTTTGATTGACACATCTTACTGGCTTCGCGGAGTAACTGTCAATGTGGACATAACATGATCATGAAGCTTGCTTCAAACCATATAATGCTATCTACAAACATTATACTGATCAAACCAATACTTAGCCTCACACGAATCAATAATGTGGAATCAAATCAACCAAGTCAGATTATCAAGCCTTAACTGATAAATAAAAAACTAATATAAAAGTCATAAAATTTTCTGGCAATATCACTGTGACAAACTCTTCGGACCAGGTTTCATGTAGAGCTCACATCCGAATGCCAGGTTATGACTTCATATATTGTCATGTAAACAAGTTGTTATTATGCAATATCAAACTCCATCAAGCTATCCACATAATCATAATATTAATTATTTATATTTCTAGATGCAAATACATATACCAAGGATAAATCATATGAGTTTCATACATTCATTGTGAGATCATTGCATACTGAATCACAACTATTTATAATTCAACCAAGGTGCCAAATCCAATGATGTCAATATAGAATCAATACTAAAGGCCAACACTAATTACTGAAAGTTAGTATGCCCACATAGCATTGTCACTTCACATCAAGGAAAATTATCATTATCAAGTACCAAATCTAATCAAAATCCTGACTTGTTATCATTTTGAATTCAATCAATCCATAAGACAAAATGTATCTATGAACTATCAAGCATAATGTTGAAATCCCAATACCTCTTATCTATATTAAACCAATAAGACATACTTGTCAAACTGATGCAACTGTTATTAAATACTACCATATACTAGCTTCAGTGATCAAATGAAAATAACATACTGATATGCATATTTCGGTCCCCTACAAACACAGGTTTTGTCAATACATTCACATTCTATACAGTAGGTAAAACATTTAAACTTCCCTGCTCATATGAATTTCTATATTTTGCTCCATATCTGTAGCGCTGTCATACTCTTAGTGCGGTCCTAATCTTGTACATAAGGCTTCAATTTTTCTGTCCTACAAAAACAACCGCACCCATAGGCCTTCTTCTGTGCAGTTTGGAGGCTTATAGCCACACCCTTAATCCTTCTTATGTGTGGTTGGGGCTTAAAATAGGAGAAACATTATTTTCTCAAACTTGCTGCAAACTAACACCATTAGATATTTTTCTAATCATGTCAAAAAATCTTACTTCAACATTAAAGAATCTTCTACACATTTAATGAAAATGATAATAGGTGTAGGGATTTTATGGAGAGTTTCTCCATCTTAATGAGAAACCACTTCAATCAATATTAATAAATATGTCAACCTGTCTATGATAATACTTTCATGCATCAACAAAACTATTAGGTCATGAAATCAAACTATATCAGGTTCTAAAACATATATTCGTCATGGTCATAACATGTTAGCATCAACTACTTTATTAACACATATGAATATGACATCAAAATTTCATCAAGGGTTAGTGTCATATAATTAGGGAAAATGACAAGTGTATCGTCATACTTCAAGGATCATAATTACTACATCAATTCTTTATCATATTACTCAACCATCAAGTCAGGGCATCCAGATTTATCACATTGTCAAAATTACTAAGCATATCAATACCTAGCCAAAGTCAATAAGGCGATCTTGAATATCAATCTTATTGTTACATTTTTATCATCAAGCTTACCATGCTTATCACAAGAATTAACAATAGTATCAAGTCACAATGTATCAAAATCAATGCATCTGGGAAATCCATCATGTCTATAATGTAAGATACTTGCCAAATATCAATTTCATCAATATATCACATATACCATAAATCAATCTTACTTCCATATGCATGAGTCATTCATGAAGGTGATATTCCCATCATACCTTAGGGGTTAACTTACCATCTAGTATGCAACTGAAACAATATACTATACATTCCTTATAACATCGAGATACCTTTACACTTTGTATCACTTATTTGTCATGGTAAATTGTAGTTGTTCTCTTCCTACACCAACTACATTTTCGTGCACCTCAGATGATCCTCAATAAGGATCCATTTATCACATCTCATCAAGAGGTTAGAAGTATCCAAATACTCAAATATACATGTACGAAGTATAACCAATTATCAAATCAATAAATATAAACAAAATTAAATACATAAAGAAGTAACATAAAGTGAAAGAGCACTTATATTCAATGAGAGGTGATCATCTCCCTCTTGAGCCAACCTTCAAGATTTGTGACATAAAATTATTGCCTTCAATAATTCAACCAAATTCATTAGCAAACATGCCTAATTGAGACTATCCCATCTAGGGCTACATCAAATATGTCACAAATGCTTGAACATATTTACACTAATCATGCTACGGTTTCTAGATTTCATATCTTAAATATTTGTGATAATCCAAGGTTTCTTCCAACCCTTAACCTCATAATATCCATCAAACCATAATAACCAAATTGCTTAGGGTTTCCTTCAAACCTTAGTATTCTTTTAGGTCTCCTCCATCTTCTCTTGCTTCCGTGAAAGGTGTCTTCTCAAGGGTGATCTCAATGAATTTTCTTCATCCCAACTCTGATCCCATGTTAAAATTTTCTTAGGGATATATTATTCTTTGATTTTATAGTTACATTTAATTATTCACATATTAAATTCACCCCACAACATCATAATATTATCCATAATTACAACATTATTCAACAACATATGCAACTATATAGAAAGAACAATATCATCATCAATGCAACAAAAAATAAAGGAACAATAGAAGAAAATAATTCACACATAGAGACACCAAGATTGGTCAGAGACCAGGGAAAAACCCACTATAGGGAAAACCCTTTCAAATTCTTCTTCTTATTAAATTGTCATTGAATGATTAAAAAAACCAAAGTATAATGATCCATACCTTCAACCATAATCCTATCCAACAAAATCAACTAAATGATATCCATGAGATGAACCCAACAATGCTAATAATAAAAACATTGATTCAAAAGCCTATGGTCAACTATCACTTTGTGCAGTCAACTGACAAAATTTGTAGTCAACTAAAAAAATAAAACCCTATCTTCCAACTGCATCCAAAGAGTGATGTGCGTGCAACTGAAACCCTCCAACCACACGCATGAGTCTGCGTGCCTGCGGTTGTGACTGAAATTTTCCTGAAGAATGCTTGTGGCTGGAAACGAAAACCCTAAACACATGTGCTAGCTTCAAACCCTATATTCTTGGACTTGTACAAGCCAATCTCCAGAATCTAGCCTCAGACCTGTGTGAGCCAAACCCAAAGAAAAAATAATGTCATAATGATGACGTCTAAATGACTTGACTTGTATTTATAGCCATTCATGGGTGTCTAATTTCTCTTTTGGGCTGACCTGTCCTTTTGGGCACATGTGGGTGTTTACTAAAAAATACACTTTCCCTTATCCAAATTGAGCACTTCAATAGTCAAAATTGGTCCTCTTGAAAAGAGGAATCTAGTTCCATGGTTGGAATTTATTAATGTGCTACTAAATTACTAGGACTACTTCTTAACACTTCAAATACTTAATCAAATTTCCACTTCAATTTTACTTCATTAATTACTTCATTCAAAAATTATATAAATATATTATATCTTAAGGTAGCGAAAATAAAACTTCAACATTGTACAACAATATACATGGGAGGGGAAACTCCCAACAATTCCCCAAAATTTATTTTATTAACTTAAATATGTTACAACAATTTACAAAGGGCCAAACATGGTTAAACCCATGCACTTCCAAACCTTTACAAATTTACAAAAGTTGGCAGTCGTTGGCCCAACCCAACGGACTTTCCAAAAACAATAAGTTCCACAACTAGGGAATGCCCCACCTGAAGGTTGATACCTTTCCCAACAGAAACCCAAAACCAACACCCCAAACAACCCAAAAAACCAACCCTGTGATGTGCCTAGAAACTTCGTCCACTTAGGAAAACCTCTCTTTTTTGCCATCATGTCGTTTGCTGTGTTTCCCTTTTTATGTCGTGTTCCCTTTGTTTCTGTGGTTCTATGTTACATTTGTGAGAAATTTCTTTATGTATGTTCGTTCATGCCTTCATTCCAATTCATGTGAACTTCCTTTTATACTTGTACGAATGCCCTCTAATCGTTTCAACCAACATGTCATTTAGTTTAGGATGACCTATCATGTGGCCCTGTGCCAACTCGTTGTTTGGAAGTGCGGGCACCCTTGCCATATGGTTTGACTCATCATTTGATCATGCGGGTGCACCAGTCATGTTGAATGACTCATCGATTGGTCATGTGGGTGCCCCTCCATCACGTGGGTGCGCCTAAACCACGAGTGTTTTCTCAACGCTAAATGTCTGCCCATCAGTTCCTTCATTTACACATCTTTGATTCAACTCATACTTTGTCCACATGTCGTGGCAACTTACGCCCTTGTGCTGGTTGTGTAACCCCTCACCCGTGTCGTTAGGTCCACACTTGTTCACGCCTTACCTGGTTCACCTGTCATGCTGCCTAGCTCACCTGTCGACGTGTCATGCAGTTCACCTTTGGGCTCCTGAGCAATGTACCTTTGTGTGGGAAGGTGCCCTTGTTCCATGCACATGACGCCCTCAGGTCCACTTCCATTCATTTCGTTTGGTTCACCTGGTTGTGTCACCCGTTGTGTCACCCTTCGTATTGCCCTATGTGCATGCCCTATTTTCCTATGGGCACATCGACAACTTCTTTCGTGTAGGAGAACATAGGGCGCTTACCTTCATGTTGTGCACGTGATGACCCCATGGTCCTGCTTTAATTCATACTTCAGAGCCCCATGCTGTGGTTTCCTTCAAGACCACTGTGGGCACTGTGCAACGCCGACGATATTTTGTTGCAAGCTCAACAGTGACCAAACTATGTGAAACAACCTATGTGCCTTAGCATAATTACTTAATAACTTTGTAGAATTAAGTTATTAAGACAAATATTGCACAATAGCAAAACGATTCCAACACTTCCAACACTCAGTCGATTTTCAATTACTCTTCAAGTTCATTTCTTAACTTAACCAATTGTTTACTTAACTTATGATATCGTAATAAAAACCATAAACCAACATAAACAACAATATAACCAACGACATACAAGTGAACAATAATGTACATGGGAGGGGGAACTCCCAACAATTCTTCAAAAATTCTTTTATTAATATTTCAAAAATGCAATTATGTTACAACAACATATATAACAAGGATGGGCTAAACCACAAAGGTTCACTGCTACAAAACTTGGGCAATCAAATTTTGTTCAAAACTTCTTCTTACACTTCAACATTTATTTTTTCTTATAGCCAAACAAGGGCATCCTATGGGTCTCCCTTCCCACATGAACCCAAAAAACCTTCGTCGCATGACTACCCAACTTGCCCTAGGTTAGCACATGCCCCTGTGCCTCTTTTCTTGTTCATTGCCTCTGCCCGTTTGCTGCCTCAGAAAAATTTGTGATATTGTAGGCCTTCAACCTTCGTTGTGAAAAATTGCCCTAGAATCTCACATCTCTACATTTCGTTGATGTCTTCTCCAAGTGCGATCACCCTCTACTTATATGAATCTTATCTGAATACATTAATCCAACTGACGCCCCTCCAATACGTGGAGTTGACCCCTCACTTAGTTTTGTTGTGGAGTTGAGGTAACCCTTCCATGGGACTAAATTTGTCAAGATGATATGTTCTTCACTTTGTGGAGTCTCTCCATCTGGGTGCCTTAGTGTGCACACAAAAGGCCCGATGTTGGATGCTCGATGCCCCACCATCGTGTGGGTGCATTAAGGATGTGCGCCTGTTTGCCCCATTGTGCACAACATGTCTTTCCCATGTCAACCTACATGTACCCCCCATCTCCTTGCATGCTTACTAAGAAAACTCACCCACCAGCACCTAGGTGCCCCGCTTTCATGCAATTGTACATCTTCCTACCATGTGCCCGACGCGACATCCCATGGGTCATCTCATGATTCCAACTTGTTTGCTCAGTTAACTCATGTGCTCAGTACGATACATTTGCCTTGTGTTGGGTGCTTAACACTCTGCCTTTGTGTGGGTGTGTGACCCATCCAACCAACGTTCACCATGATGCGTCCAACTGATTCGACAACTGTATATTTGACCATTGGTTGAAGGAATAATGCATGAATATGGGAAGAGTTATTGATTGAAGTTGGAGATGTGATGAAGTTTTGAGAAAACAACCAAGGATGGCATGAGGAAATGTATTCTCATGGTTTAGATGTGATGGTTGGATTGATCACCCAACTAGTTTAAGACATGGGATAACTCAATGTGCTGAGATATGTTGGATTTGAGTTGGAGTATGGCATCCAAAGTTGACATGGTGATAGGTTGACTAGCATGATACGAGCTACGACTAAAGCATGTAACCAAGGTGAAGGGGGAAACCTTCCATGAGTTGGCGTAGTGTGGAGGATTACAACGAGTTGTGGTTGATGACCGTGAGATTGAGGAGTCTTACCCACATGTATACTGAAGACTTAGTGAAGGTTCATATGACAAAGGTAAGGATTTCATGCAACAGGAACGATAGACATTGGAGCTGGTGGAACTTTGCGATAATTTATACTTAATGAAGAAGTTGGCCAAGTGGAGTTGTTGCCAAGGATGACAACCATTTTGAAGTAGGGGAGGATGTCAGGGCCTTGAGTTGGAAGCAAGGCTAAGTGAGTGCCCATGAATTCCCATGCCCACTTTAAGTGGTGAAAAAATGAAGTATGAACCGAAGTGGGGTAATGGAGGCATCACATGTACAATATGGAAGTAAGTGCCTTGGGCGCACCTGCATGGAGGTAGGTCGCCCGACCGCCCATGGGAAAATGTATCGTGCATAACAGGGTGACATGATGGGCAACACGACATGCGACACAATAGGTGAACCAAACGAAACAAATGAAAGTTGAACGAAGGGCATTGTGTGCTTGGGAGAAGGGTGTGCACCTTGGGAACACATGCACGAAGATGGGGTGCTTGTGTACCTATAGGTGACTTGCACGACTCAACGACGAGCATATTTGGGCTGCACGATGGGTGGAGCGGGAAGGATGTGCATGAATGTGGACTGAACGACATGGGAGAGTGGTGGTGTGTGAGAAAATTCCTGTGGGCTAGGCATGCCCACATCATGGAGCGGCACATGCACGACCAAATGACATGTTGGCCTAGGACACACGACAGGTCAACCTGAATGAAATGATTCGTTGGTTGGAATGATTATAGGGTGTTCAAATAGGTATAAAAGGAGGTTCACATGACTTGGAATGAAGGCACGAATGAAGCACATGAAAAATTACAAGTTCATTAGCAAACGACACGTACACAGAAAAGAGAGGTGCACCGAAGGAAATTAGTTTTTGGGCATATCATTGGGTTAGTTTTCTAGGTTGTTTGGGACACCAACTTTTGGGATTTTTTCTGGAAAAGGTGTCGACCTTTAGATGGGGCACGCCTTGGTTGTGGGACTTGGTGTTTTAGGCAGATGCGTTGGGTTGGACCAATGACCTCCATGTTGTAAATTTGTGTAGAATATAGGTTTTGCCATGGATGTCCCTTTGTAACTATTGTAATGTTATTTTGAAGTTAATAAAAGTAAAGGGGAGAAGTTGAATTTTGGAGTCACCCCCTCTTGTCATATATTCTTGTACTTTTGAGTTTTGATTCCACTGCTTATTTATGATATCACAAGAAATTATAACTATTTTATGAAGTAATTGAAGACAAATTTGAATTTGAAAAATGTCTAAGTGTTGAAGTGTTAATAAGTAGGTGTAGTCTGGGTTAAAGTAGTTGAACTTGCAATGAAATATCGTCGTTGCTGCACAATTCCCACGATGGTCTTAAGGAAACACAACGTGGGGCTCTGATAACATCTATCATGGCCCCACGTTTTGGTCACCTTGAAGACCACCGTGGGTGCTATGTGGCACCAACGAGATTTCTTTGCAAGTTCAACTAATTTTACGCGGACTACACATAACAAACTATGTGCCTTAACATACCCACTTAGCAACTTTGCGGAATTAAGTTACAAAGACAAATATAACATAATTTCCAACACTTTCAACACTTAGGTCTATTTTTAAATTAATCTTCAAGTCCATTTTTGAACTTAGACAATAGTGTACAACAAGTGTACAATTACATAAGTTTACAACAATATATAATATACATGGGATGGGGAACTCCCAATAATTCCCCAAAAATTCTTTTATTAATCTTCAAATGACAAGTATGTTACAAAAACAATACAACCAAGGTTGGGCCAAATCCCAAAGGTTCGCTGCCACAACTAATGAGCCTCCTCATCGGGTAATTAAATGGGCCTTAATTCACCTCCTAGCTTAGTCAAACCAATTATTCTCACAACTTATTGCATACTTTTGATTATATTTTGTTTATGAGATGAGTCAGAGTTGGATATTTTTCTTTGTGGCCTAATGTGCATTTAATGTAGTATTACAGGATAAAAGAAAGGAATTTTGGCAAAGACCTTGGTCAAAACTTGAATGGGACAAGGGAGAGAAATTATAGGAGGTAAATCCTCCTCATTTACTACCCCCCATTCGAATATTCCTCCATGAGCTCGAAGTGCAAACAACCAGATCATGAGGACTAGAAGGTAGATGAGCAAGTGAAAGTCAAAGCACCAGTTTATCTCAAGTTTGGGAGCCAAGCCTCCCTAATATTAAGGAAGTCGTTGGAGAATTCAAATGTATAAGTAGACGGGCCTAGGACCTCAGTAGGATTCAAATTTTTGATTGTAAAACTTTAATCTATTTTTGAGCTACAAGACTTGTGACAGTTTTTGATGTAATCCATTGTTTTGATAATAAGAATGAGTTTTGTTGTGAGACAACACTGAGTTAACTCAGAGGGCTGAAGCTCTTGGGTTAGGGCCCAACCCTAAAAGCCAAGGCTCCTCTTTATTTTACATGTATGCTAGCATAGATTCATGGTTTAATCGTTCATTTGCTTAAGTAGGTGCATTTCCATTATAAAAGTGTAGCATAGATTGGTTGTGTTTTAGTTTGCTTCCATTTGTGCCTTCTTTCAATTAGAAGGTTAGCAAGGAGAAAAAGATCATAAGGTTTTCAAAATGTGTCTTGGCCTCACCTCCTCCCTCTAGGACCATGACTTGAGGAAGAGACCCTTTAGCAACCCCAAAAACACAAATTTCTAGTTATTGCATGAGCTTTGGAGTTTGTTGTCTTGGTTCAGTACTTGGTTCATTTCATCGTTATCTTTTTCCATCACTCTCTTTCTGTAATAAGATCTCACTCATATTCTCATTTCCTTCAACACTTTCTTCATGCATAATATATGCGGAAGCTAATAGATCCCGTAGATTTCGTTATTGTCTGATCCACAACAAACCTGACCAATCACCGTCAACCGCGTGTCGCATAGTCATTTCAACGTTTGACTTTAGGCACTCCAAATCTCCACCGTCAATTTGTTTGACTTGATCTAATGGCTATCACGTCACTTGCTTGCTAACTAGCTTGGCCAATCTCCACCGTTGATCAATCCCACATGATCCAACGGCTATCGCGCACTCTTGCGTGAATTCCTGCACGACCAATATCTGACCGAGAGCACGCAAGAATAGTGGTTTTCTCATGCTACATGTCACTCACTTAGGTTAATCATGTGAAATTTAGGAATTTCGCTTATATCTCTTAGGGTGCATGAGATATTGCTTACCACCTATATTCATTTCAACGTTTGACTTTAGGCACTCCACATCTCCACTGTCGATCTGTTTTGCTTGATCCAGCGACTATCATGTCACTCGCTCACCAACTAGCTTGGCTGATCTCCACTGTTGATCAATCTTGCATGATCCAATGACTATCGCGCAATATCACATGAATTCTTGCATGACCGATATCCGACCAAGAGCAATCGAGAAAAGTGGTTTTCTTGTGTTACGTGTCACCCAATTAGGCTAATCGCGTAAAATTTAGGAATCCCACTTACAGCTTTGATGATGCGCGAGAAAATTTTTACCACCTACGAAGACCGGTTCATCATTCCACACATTTTCCACCCTTCTGCTGACACGTGAATTGATGTGATCCATCCATCTATTCACTTAATATCTGCGATAAGATCTCCACCGCTCATCTTCCGTTAATCTTGTTAGTTGATCGACCCATCCATGTATTCACTTAATCTCCACGATAAGATCTCCACTGCTCATCTTCTGTTAATCCTGTTCGTTGATCGACCCATCCATCTATTCCCTTAATCTCCGCTATAAGATCTCCGCCGCTCATCTTCCATTAATCTTGTTCATTGATCAATCCATCCCTCTATTCACTTAATCTCCTGCGATAAGATCTCCGCCGCTCATCTTCCATTAGTCCTGTTCAATTGATCCACCCAATCTAATGTTTCCTATGCATTGCCACTTCATTATGTCTCCCTTTCACTGATTTCGATCTTCGATTTCTCTTTTGCTTGACTCCTTCCTGAACTTTGTTCTGCGCATTATTTAAACACTGCCACTCCTGAGCTTTGATTTGGTTATTCAATCAGACTCCAACACTGTCTGGTCATCGCAAACACCAAAAAACCAAAAAAAGTGAAAACATATTTAGTTTAGTTTTCTTGTTTACACATTAGTATGGTTTGATGCTCTTTACTTCTGTAACTTAGATAGCATCATTAGGCTAGCGTTGATTTAGCAATTTTGTTTAGCATAGATGTTTAAATGGTTAGTTAGGATATGGTGTGATTTAGCATTACACGTTGTTTTCTTTATTACTACAGTAGAGTAGTTCTCTTAGAATAGATTTTCTCTTCTTACATCAAAGAATTAAGCTTCTTCTGACTCTATAAAAGTCTGGCTTGGAACCCTTGGGGTCTCTCGCTAGATGAACAGTGACAACAGGCAGGACCTTCACTTTTACTTGTGCATATAGCACTGTTACGTCCAAGTTTGTACGAACCCCAGGTTGATAAGAAAGATGATAGCCCAGGACTTGCAGCATCCTTGTTGCAATACTGGCGCTCATCACTTTTTGGCGCCGTTGTCGGGGAGGTGCCTAAGTAGAATGTGATTACTGCTTTCTTTTATTCTATTTCTAGTCTTCAATTTTCTGCCATTAGTTTATTTCTGCAAAAGTAATCTAGTAGCTTCCTTTCTTTCAGTTGTCATTATCTGCTTTTCTTTCATTTCTGCAAGTAGAATTTCAATTCAACAAATAGTTTTTTTGTCAGTAGTTTTCATTCAATCAAAAATTTCATTTCTGCAAAGTACTTTCTAGCTTAAAAAAAAAAATCTTACAAAAACCAACCCAAAATCATTTCCTTTCATGCCTTGTAGGAATAGGGAAAATTTAGGGAAATTCTTGCCAAATACCCCCACTACATCCAACAACCAACCTTCTCTCTTCTTCGGTGGCTATGAACTGGAGGAACCTTTAGGTGAGCAACCTGATATATTTGAAGAACCTATAGGGGAAGAAGAAGAAGAAGAACCCATTCCTACTGAACCAATGGCTGAAAACCGAAATGATAGAGGAAATAAAGAGAGAATTGAGGGTGCCTTCCCAATGAGGGAAACCAATGAGGACACTAAGATGAAGAATATAAGCCCCTCCGCTCTACCTCATTTCCATGGCCTAACCATAGAGGACCCCGACACTTTCCTATTTGAATTTTCTGTTATATGCCAAACCTATGACTATACAAATGATGAGAAAATGTTAAAACTGTTTCGATCCACCCTCGAGGATGCAACATTGCACTGGTTCATGGGTTTACTTGGAGATAGCATCACAACTTGGGCTCAAATGCAATAGGCTTTTAACAAGAAATATAGGGACTATTGTAGGTCAAAGGATACTAAAGAAGATATTTTTAGGATGAGCATGGGCCAGGATGAATCCTTATAAGACTACAAAGAAATATTCCAGCTCAGTTGCAAAAGGGCCAGGTGTACACTTGACCTCGAGTCACTAAAGCTGGTCCTTCTTAGAGGAGTAAGGGAAGATCTTCTGGATACCTTACATTTGTTAGGAGGAGGAGATATCTACCAACTACACTATGAGGATATCAAGACTTTCTTTAGAAATCATTCTAGGGCAGCCAGGAAAAAGGGTAGGAGTAGTCAACCTATGGCCAGTACATCATCTTCCAACTCATCCATCAAGGGTGAAATTGGAAATATGCAGGAAGATTTCAAAAGTGAGATGCTGCAAGCCCTTGCCTTGCAATTGGACACCATGAATATAAAAAAGAAGCAAGAGGAAGTAGAGAGAGCCTTGGCCATCTTTTGCCCTAGATGCACCAGGAGGCATCCTAGGAACGAATGTCCATTGAACTGCATAGAGATTTGCTCGGTCTATGAAGAAAACCACTCCATAGACAAGTGCCCTTCTTTATTCAGACTCAAAGCTATATATAAAGGAGCTCAAGGGGTCACTAAGTAGCTTTGGTACATCAACTGAAGGAGACCTCCTGGGCCTAGACCATACTAGCAGGGTACACAAGGGTCATCCCATGCATATTACAACCCAAACCAAACCACAACTATACCTTCTTGGGGACCCCCTGCTCATCCTTCCTGGTCTACACCCCCTCCTTGGTCCTATGCATCTCAGTATCATTCCCAGCCAGCCAGCCAGTCATTTCAGCCTTACATTTCACCACAACCTTAGTGGAATACCCCACTCCAGGGGTGGATACCCCACTCCAGGGGTGGAGGCCCCAATATGACAATGCTCCAACTCTATTACCTCCACCACCTACCCAACGACAACTCCTACACTCTGCTCCACCCAAGCAACCCTAGATGCCTACCCAGCCAAATCTAAACCCGAACAATAGGCAGGCTCAACAAGTATACAGTGGAGAGACATCATACCCAACTTATGCTGTAGAAATCCAGGAGATTAACCTAAGATCTGGGAGAATTCTTCCAGATAACCAACCTCCCTCTCCACATAGGGAGGTTGAGGAAGAAATAGAGGAAAGCAACCTTAAAGTAAATCCACCCTTTCCTGATAGATTAGCCCAACCACTCCAGCCTACCCCAGAAGAAACTGAACTTCTGGGAGAATTGAAAAATCTATGTGTAAAGATCCCCCTTCTCTAGAGAATAAAAGATGTTTCCATTTACAATAAGTTGATTAAGGAGAAGTGCTTCAAGCATCCAGGAAGAAGAAAAAGGGATTCCCCTACCATTAATTTCATTGGGCGGCTGTCTGACTTAATGCTGGGGCAGGTAATATGTCCAAAATATTTGGACCCTGGAAGCCTTGTAGTAGATGTGCATATCAATGGCACCATCGTCCCACACAATCTGATTGATCTTGGGGCTGCCGTCAATGTGATGACCAAGGACACCATGCTCAAGCTCAACCTCCAAGGGTCATTGAGGAAGATCACAATAGTTCTGCGACTTGCAGACCGTTCCACATTCACCCTTGATGGAATTATGGAGGATGTGATGGTCTCCATTGACTCCTAGGAGTACCCTTTAGATTTTTTAGTTCTCCAGCCTAAGGCTAAGCTTACTGGTTACCCTCTCATCCTTGGGAGGCCATGGTTGGCTACAACCGATGCTTACATTAGCTGCAGAGCTAGGAATATGACCTTCAAGAATGAACATATGTCCAAACAGTTAGTCCTATACCCTCCTGCTCAACCTTCTCTAGAGCATGACTTACCTTTATGGTTGGAGGAGGACAACAAGATGAGGATGACTTAATTGAACACCTGCTCCAAAGTCCAACTCATAGTTTGTTACAATTAGAATAAGAAGTAAGGGAAACCCAGAACAATCATCCAATTGACTTATTCTTGGCCGATTCCAGCCCACTCTGTGTCAAAACTATAGAATTCAGCCTAGAGAAAACTTTGAAAATTAATCCATCTCTTTCTGCTCTTGAAAAGGAAAATCTATGCAACATGTTGAGAGAAAACCTAGAAGCCTTCACTTGGAGTTACAAGGAAATGAAGAGAGTACACACCTCAGTGTGTACTCACCACATATACATCAAAGAAGGTTGCAAGACGGTCCGACAACCACAAAGGAGGATGAATCCAGCTCTTAAAGATATAGTCAAAGAAGAACCGCAAAAACTACTAGATGCAAGATTCATTTACCCTATCTATGATAGTGAGTGGGTCTCTCCTTTAGTGTTAGTTCCCAAGAAAATGGTAAGTGGAGGATTTGTGTTGATTACAGGGAGTTGAACAAAGTCACAAAGAAGGATAATTTTCCCCTACCCTTCATTGACCAAGTGCTAGATGGCCTGGCAGGGAATAAGTTTTTTTCTTCCCTATATGGATTCAGTGGGTACAACCAAATCCAAATCTGCCCAGAGGACTAGGATAAGACCATAGTCACTTGTCCTTGGGGTACTTTTTCCTCTAGGGTCTTTCCTTTTGGCCTATGCAATGCTCCTGTCACTTTCCAGAGAGCAGTCTTGAGTATTTTTGTTGAATTAGTACACGATGTGGTGGAAATTTATATGGATGATTTTACACCCTATGGCTGTGATTTTCAAGAAGCCCTGACTAACCTAGGCAAAATATTGCATAAATGCATTGAAATGAGCCTGTCTCTAAGTTTGGAAAAATGTGAATTCTTAATCACTGAAGGGACCGTGCTAGGTCATTCAATATCTCAGCAAGGACTGCAGGTGGACCTAAACAAAATATAAATCATCCAAAGGGTCACACCTCCACAAAAGCAGAGGGATGTTAGGAGTTTCTTGGGGTTAGATGGATACTACCGAAGGTTCATAAAGGACTTTAGCAAGTTGGCCTCTCCTTTATTTGGGTTGTTGGCCAAAGATTCAGAGTTTATATGGTCAAAAAGCTATCAAGAGGCCTTATACATTTTAAAGGGTAAGTTAACCACTGCACCAATTCTTCGAGGCCCAAACTGGGCCCCCCCTTTTCATATTCATGCTGATGCCTCACATAAAGCCATATGAGCAGCCTTAGGTCAGGTAGAGGAGAAATTTCCCTATGCCATCTATTTTATCAGTAAGAACCTGTTAAAGGCTGAGCTAAATTATGCCGTGACCGAAAAGGAACTCCTATTTGTTGTGCATTCATTAAAAATTTTTAGGCATTACATTACAGGCTACCAAACATTTGTGCATACTGACCACACTGCATTCAAATATTTAATGAACAAACCAGATGTGAATGCTAGAATTATAAGATGGTAGCTTTTATTACAATAGTTTGATCTAAATATTGTTGATAAGCCTGGTAATGAAAATGTTGTTGCAGAATTTCTATCTAGGATGAATCTGCCTGTAGGTGAAGAAGGAATGGTGGTTGACCAGTTACCAGACGAGAATTTGTTTGCTATTTCAGTTCTCTCCCCATGGTTTTCTGATATAGCAAACTATTTGGTATCAACACAGTTCCCACCAAACTTTCCCTCTAAAGAAAAGAGCAAGATAGTGAGGAAAAGCGCCCCCTTCACCTGGATTGTGGGCAATATTTTCAAACTTGGCCCAGATTAAATCTTGAGAAGGTGTGTAAGGGAAGAAGAAGTTTTTGACATCCTTCTGACCTATCATGATGGGCCTTGTGGAGGTCACTTTGCAACAAAGAGGACAAAATTCAAAGTGTTACAATGGGCTATTATTGGCCCACTCTTCATTAGGATGTGAAAAAGTACATTAGTCAGTGTGATCGGTGCCGAAGGATGGGAAAGCCTACTCCAAGAGATGAAATGCCCCTACAACCTCCAGTGACTTTCGAGCCATTTGGCAAGTGGGGCGTGGACTTCATTGGGCCTATCAACCCTCCATCAAAGCAAAAAATAGTATGTTATTGTGTGCACTGATTATTTGACTAAGTGGGCTGAAACCAAGGCGATTAAGGTATCAATAGAAGAGAAGGTGGCTGAGTTCCTAAGGGAGAATGTATTCTACAAATTTGGGTACCCTAGAGCGCTAGTGACAGACCAAGGTAGCCAGTTTACCTCCAACATGATTGAAGCAATGCTCATCCATCACAAAATCAAGCATAGGACCTCCACACCTTATCATCCACAAGCTAATGGGAAAGTGGTGGTGACCAACAAGGCACTGGAGAGAATCTTAACCAAGGTAGTGAGCAGCAACATGAAGGATTGGGCAGAGAGACTAGTTGAGTCCACCTGGGCTTATAATACAACATGGAAGACCACCACTGGATTTACACCCTATGAGCTAGTATATGGGAAAAAGGATTTGCTGTCCATTGAGTTTGAATATAACACATTGAGGATGGTAGCCCAACTATATTTGGATCTCATTCATGCACAGAAAGAAATATTGTGCCATTTGAATGGCTTGGATGAATTCAGAATGCAGGCCCTCCTACATAAAAAGATATTTCAACTTCAGAGGAATATCTGCCATGATAGAAATATTAAGGAGAAGCAATTTCAAGAAGGCGATTGGGCATTGTTATATGATTCTAGGTATAAAGACTTCAAGGGAAAGCTAAGGACAAGATGGCTTAGACCTTATGTGGTGGGAAGATTCCATGATAATGGTTCAGTGCAAATCAGAACTATAGATGAAGAAGCCATTCCATTGCTTGTTAATGGACACCAATTGAAAATGTACAAGAGGCCTTTATCAAAACAAGAGTTCATTGACAATATCAATAAGACAATGATGATAGTGGAGCAAGTTCCAGCTCCTCCCTCATCAGGTCACTGAAAAAGAGAAAAAAGAATAAGGATTTAGGTGAAAACCTCCATGAGGCACCTGAGCCCATCTTTGGGTTGAAAACCTCGTGAGGCGGCTCAATGATGAAAAAAATGAAAAAAGAATAAGAAGATCCCTGGGTGAAAACCTTCTTTGAGACACCCAGGGCAAACATCTAGGGTGAAAACCTATCTGAGGCAGCCTAGGTGTTTTTCAAAAAAAAAGAAAAAAAGAAGAAAGAAAGAGAGAAAAAAGACATAATTGTTATTTGTAGGTGGGCGAGAAAGATAATCAAAGAGCAAAGAGAAGATCCAAAGGGAACCCTGCCTCACATATATTCATCTCCTCCACTCCTTACCATGCATCTCTACATC
The DNA here is from genome assembly GCA_000404065.3 of Pinus taeda. Lineage (NCBI taxonomy): Eukaryota > Viridiplantae > Streptophyta > Pinopsida > Pinales > Pinaceae > Pinus > Pinus taeda. The sequence continues at coordinate 165,208 of APFE031442537.1, forward strand.
ATTTCCATTTTTTTTTCACTTCATTGCTTCTATTTAGGTGAAGACTGTGTTTTCTATAGTATCCCCTATATTCCTATAGGATCCCCCGAACACCTACAGGAAGCAATCCGAGGGTGAATAGTAGGTTGGTTAGGTCCAGTAGTAGCCTATCCCATAGAATATCAATCATCACTATAGGTCTTCACTAGGATGATATAGGAGCTCCAGATAGCAGACAATAGACAATAGACTCCAGACCACAGACATCAGACAACAGACAACAGACAATAGACAACAGACAACGGACAACAGAGGAGGAAGAAGAATGACCATGTAGCAAATAAACAACGCAACACCTCTAATCTTTGACAACTACAACATGGCATCAAGACCACAGGTAAGTATCCCACTCACTCACTCATATGCATCATTTGATCAAAAGTTGTAAGGGTTACGAGGTAGTTGGTTTATAAGCAAAAAGGTGGCCAGTTAACTTGGCCACCTTCGTTCAGTCACCACATACAAAACCGGGTGTCCTCTCACATGTGGCTGCAATCAACTCAAAGGCAGAGGAGGAGTAGGACAAGAAGTGGTAAACTACAGATCTATGAGGTGGGAGTTGATTACGAGGAGTGGGAATGATGAGGTGGTAGTGGGGACCAATGGTACCTCTGCTGCTAGCACACCACCTCACCCCGAAAAGCTATAAAGGGAAAAAAAACATTGTTTGCATGCATTCATGCGCTCCACCTCCTCAAAACTCCCTCACTCAAGTCACTCTCATAACTCTAGCCACCCACCGGAAACAAGGATCCATCGTTCTACAAGAGAATTTATATAGGAGCATGCACATGAATTCCTACAGGAACAATCTTCAAGGGAAATCTACAGGATAGGTAGAGAAGGGTTCAAGAGGGAATATCACGAGAATTGTCCACTGCCACCATTCCAAAGAGGTAGGATCTAAAAATCCATCCCCATTTAGAAGCAAATGAACTAGAAATGCTCTAAAAAAGCTAGTGGATATAACAATTGTGGGAGGTGAATTACATACACAGGAATCTCTGCTTTCTCCTGAATTTAAAATTCTCGTGTCAAACCTCTCATTTCCTCCTCAAGCTTCACAAGCAAGATGATAGGAGGGTTTAATAGGAGAGAACCCACAAACACTGTGAGGATACAACAACACCCCCAAGTGCTTGAAATCTTTATAAGACACCAATGGATGGGGTTTTTCGAAAAATTCACAGGGTATGAGGATGAGGTGGCTCAAGAATTTACTCATTCACTCACTGCACACAAAAAAATCCATGCCACTATTATAGTTAGACGACTCACTATAGATCTCACCCCAGATCTCATCAGTAGGGTCACCACACTTCCCTTAGGAATTCCATGGAGGAAAGAAGACAAAGCAGTCAGTCAGGTGGCAAAAAGGAAATTCTTTTTAGAAGGTGAAGAAACCACAGAGGATAAAAATGGAGTAAGGAGGGACAGTATGCCATACCCATGGAGTAAGGTAGGTTACCAACTCATCAAATATATCTCATGTGAGGGTAGATACAACGTTATTTATGGCTAGCATTTTAGGATGCTTGAAAAATTAAGACCTGGGGTAGAAACACCAGTTCACCAAAGACTCAACATACCCTATTTCTTGATGAAATCACTCATAGACTCCAACAACAAAGTAAAGGAAGGGAATTCCCAACAATTGGCTCACCATGGGTTGATCAGGATCCTCATTAAGGATGCCCTCCAAAACCTCAGGATCCCTATAACATGGCCAGTCTTCAGAGACTTACCAGCAGAGGATGAAATCAAAACCCTCACTTATGATGTTAGTCCTTTTGTCAGTGAGGAGGAGGAAAGGCAAGAAGAAGAAGATACAAAGCTAGATGGGGATAAGATGGATGAAGAAAAAACTAATACAGAGGAACACAATGAAGTAGGAGAAGAGAAGGAGAATGATGTTGAAACAGAGGCAGAAATGAAGGAAGAAACTGATGGAGATGAGAAAGAACAACAAGAGGAAGAAGATAAGAAAAACAGAGAGGAAGAAGGCATTGAAACAAAGCTCAAGAAAATACGTAAAGAGCTAAGTGGCTTAAGGGACAGAGAAGCAATAATGAGAGATCAACTTGAAAGGGAAAATGCATGGCTGAGAGGAAAGCTGCAGGAAAGGGAAAACAAACTAGCATGTATCGCCAACCTCTCCTTGGAGGCCATCTAGTGTAGGATGCCAGATAAATCATATGCTCTTTACTTTCGAGAACAATGGCTGCAATTTCAGATTAAAACACTAGCACAAAGGGGAACCCTGCCATTTCAGAACTACAGGCAATTTATTAATCTTTGTGATCGAAGTACACTAAAGGATAGGGCGAAAATGGCTGAGTTTTACTTGCAGAACATGGTCCTCACATACATGAATGTTTGGGATCCTAATGCCAAGCTAGGAGATCTACAATTAATGGCTTTGGCATCATGGATGAACCATGATGAGTCAAGGGTTGCAGAGATGAAAAGGCTATTGGCCAGAGAGAAAAATGAACCTCTTTTCATCAGAGTTGAACAATCAAATCCCATGGCCCTAATCAACAACCATAATATAATTGCAAATGATCCTCAGCTGGCACCTAGATATCTTGCTACCCAAAGGCAAGCAATTTCACATTTTGAGGATATGTTTAGGCTGTTAGGAGATGATAGTATACATGCCTGCTTAAGGAGATGGAACACATTGCCACACAACTTGAAGATCAGAGAATATCACTCCCCTCAAAGGTAGAGAGAGGAACTCAACAGTACACCTATGTATAAGCAATCAATGCAAAGGTTGAAGGTCAATTGGATAGGCCTAAAACTTAGTCCACCACTACTCCTAGGGATGCTAGAAGGGAGAAAATAAGAAGAGGAAAAGAGCTAGTGGGAAGAAGTAGAAAGGAAAGCAGGCTTCTATGAACAAGAAGAAGAGACCACAACAGAGGCAAGGGATGTTAGAGAGGCTACTAGAGCCATGAAGGACATGGACATTGACTAAGTTGCTCAGAGGATGAGCAACACTTTCAGTAGGTGGGTGACGATAAGCCTCATCATTGGGTAATTTTATGGGCCTTAATTCACCTCCTAGCTTAGTCAAACCAATTATTATCACAACTTATTGCATAATTTTGATTATATTTTGTTTACGAGATGAGTTAGAGTTGGATATTTTGCTTTGTGGTCTAATGTTCATTTAATGCAGGATTAAAGGATAAAAGCAAGGAATTTTGGCAAAGACCTTGGTCAAAACTCGAATGGGACAATGGAGAGGAATTATAGGAGGTAAATCCTCCTCTTTTACTACCTCCCCATTCGATTATTCCTCCATAAACTCGGAGTGCAAACAGCCAGATCACGAGGACTAGAAGGCAGCCGAGCAAGTGAAAGTAAAAGCACCAGTTTATCTCGAGTTTGGGAGCCGAGCCTCCCTAATTTTAAGAAAGTCATTGGAGACTTTAGATGTATAAGTAGAGAGGCCTAGGACCTCTGTAGGATTTAGATTTTTGATTATAAAACTTTACTCTATTTTCGAGTTGCAAGACTTGTGACAATTTTTGATGTAATCCATTGCTTTGATAATAAGAATGAGTTTTATTGTGAGCCAACACTGAGTTAACTCAGAGGGCTGAAGCTCTTGGGTTAGGGCCCAACCCTAGCAGCCAAGGATTGTATTTATTGTACATGTATGCTAGCGTAGATTAATGGTTTAATCATTCATTTGATTAAGTAGCTTCATTTCCATTACAACGGTGTAGCGTAGATTGGTTGTGTTTTAGTTTGCTTCCATTTGTGCCTTCTTTCAATTAGCAGGTTAGCAAGGAGAAAAAGATCACCATATGGTTTTCAGTTGGTTTCTCGGCATCTCCTCCTCCCTCTGGGACCATGACTTAAGGAAGAGTCCCTTCAACAACCCCAAAATCACAGATTTCTAGTTCTTGCATGAGCTTTGGAGTTCGTCGTCTTGATTCAGTACTTGGTTCATTTTATCGTTATCTTTTTCCATCACTTACTTTTTGTAATAAGATCTCACTCATATTCTCATTTCCTTTAGCACTTTCTTCATGCATAATATATGTGGAAGCTAATAAATCCCGTCTTAATCAAATTATACACGTAGATTTCCTTATTGTCCGATCCACAACAAACCTGACCAATCACTGTCAACTGCGTGTCACATATTCATTTCAACATTTGAATTTAAGTGCTCCAAATCTCCACAATCAATCTATTTCACTTGATCCAATGACTATCACATCACCTGCTTGGCAACTAGCTTGGCTGATCTCCATCGTTGATCAATCCCGCATGATCTAATGACTATCGCGCAATCTCACGTGAATTCCTGCACAACTGATATTCGACCAAGAGCACGTGAGAAAAGTGGTTTTCCTGTGATACGTGTCACTCACTTAGGCTAATCGCATGAAATTTAGGAATTCAGCTTACAGATCTTAGGGCACGCGAGATACTGCTTACCACCTATATTCATTTCAACATTTGAATTTAGGAGCTCCAAATCTCCACCATCGATCTGTTTCACTTGATCCAATGGCTATCGCGTCACCCGCTCGCCAACTAGCTTGGCCGATCTCCACCGTTAATCAATCCCACATGATCCAACAACTATCGCAAAATCTCGCGTGAATTCTTGCACAACCGATATCTGACCAAGAGCATGCGAGAAAAGTGGTTTTCCTGTGCTACATGTCACCCACTTAGGCTAAACGCGTAAAATTTAGGAATTCCACTTACAACTTTGAGGGCGCGCGAGACACTACTTACCACCTACGAAGACCGCTCCATCATTCCGCACATTTTCCACTCTTTTGCCGACACGTCACTTGATGTGATCCATCCATCTACTCACTTAATCTCCGCGATAAGATCTCTGCCGCTCATCTTCTGTTAATCTTGTTCGTTGATTGGCCCATCCATCTATTCACTTAATATCCGTGATACGATCTCCGCTGCTCATCTTCCATTAATCTTGTTTATTGATCGATCCATCCATCTATTCACTTAATCTCCGCGATAAGATCTTTGCCACTCATCTTCTGTTAATCCTGTTCGTTGATTGATCCATTCATCTATACACTTAATCTCTTGCGATAAGATCTCCGCTACTCATCTTCCATTAGTCCTATTCAATTGATCCACTCAATCCAATAGTTCCTATGCACTGCTGCTTCATTACGTCTCCCTTTCACTGATTTCTATCTTTGATTTCTCTTCCGCTTGACTCCTTCCCAAACTTTTTTCTATGCATTATTTAAATGCTGCCACTCCTGAGATTTGATTTGGTTATTCAATCAGACTCCAACATTGTTCGATCATCGCAAACACTAAAAAACCAAAAAAAAGTGAAAACATATTTAGTTTAGTTTCCTTTCTTACAAATTAGTATGGTTTGATGCTCTTTAATTCTGTAACTTAGATAGCAGCATTAGGTTAGCGTTGATTTAGCAATTCTTCTTAGCATAGCTGTTTAAATGGTTAATTAGGATATAGTGTGATTTAGCATTACATGTTGTTTTCTTTATTACTGCAGTAGAGTAGCTCTCTTAGAATATATTTTCTCTTCTTCCATCAAAGAATTAAGCTTCTTCTAACTCTATAGAAGTCTGGCTTGGAACCCTTGGGGTCTCTCACCAGATGAACAGTGATAATAGGCAGGACCTTCACTTTTACTTGTGCATATAGCACTGTCACCTCCAAGTGTGTACAAACCTTGGGTTGATAAGTAAAGCTGGTAGCCCAAGAGTTGCAACATCCTTGCTGCAATACTAGCACTCATCAACAACACTTGGGCAACCATATTTCATGTAATACTTAAGCTCACACTTCAACAAAAAAAAGTTTCCTTACAACCAAACAAGGGAACCCTTCCCACATAAACCCAACATAACCTTTGTCGCACGTCTGCCCAGCTTGGCATAGGCAAGCACATGCCCCTGTGCCTATTTTCTTGTTCGCTCTCTCATCCCGTTTGCTGTCTCAGAAATCTTATGATATCGCATACCTTCACCCTTCGCGTTATGAAAAATTGTCTTGTGATATGTTGATGCCTTGCTCCATAAGGCCTTTTCTCTTTTTATATGCATCTTAGCACAAATATTTATTCTAGCTGATGCCCCTTCATTTCATCGGGCTGACCTTTCAAGTTACAATTGGGGTGCCCATGCCATAGGCTGACACCCTACCAAATCGTCAAGTCAACATGTGGGTGTGCTCACCCATCTTCAACCTGTCCTTGTCATATACACTATGTATGTGGGCGTGCTCACCCATCTTAACCAAACTGACCAACACACGCCTTCTTTTCCTTGTATTGTACACTAAGTAAAACTCACCTACACCTGCCCATCACATGTCGTGTATGTTACACAAGGTGCACGCTGGTGCTTAGGCGCCTTGCCTTAGTGCCGGTGCCTGAAGGGCACATTCACCAAGCCTTATGCTTGACAGAATGTCCAATGGGTCACTCCTTTGTCTTGCCCAAATCACGTATCTCCCATTAGATCACATGACTCATACATCTCGTCTTGTGTTGGGTGTCTAACTCTCCACATTAAATGTGGGTGCACCCGAGGCACACAACCTATTTGTCTTGCTGATCTCCAATGTGACTAACCAAATCGATGAACCGTATATCTTGTGTTCCCTTTACCTTTATGTTGGGCATGTTGTACCTTAAGAAACCAATTTCCTGGCTGTGGAGAAATTGCGCTTGAGACATTAATGATTATTGTTTGTTGTTACTTATTTGTCACTTTATTGTTTGTTGTATTCTTAAATGAAGGACCTGGAAAACTTGGTCTTTAACCCTTAAGATATATGTGACCAGAAAATCTCAGAATGCCATTTGTTGCTAGATATAAATGATGAATGAAGAAAGATTGAAGGAAAAGTTTAAGATAATATGCTGCTTAAAACAGAACCTACTATCCGTCACTTAGAAGAATTATGAAAATGAGATCCGAATCATTAACAATATGCTGCTTGACATAAAAAATATTATCTGCGACCCTTGGAGAAGTTAAAGATAATATGCTGCCTTACACAGAAACTATTATCTATAACTTAGAAAGGAAGATGAAAACTTCAAGTATAGGAGCGCTCTTTTAAGGGATTTTAACTTTATCTACATAAGCAAATAAAGACCTGCAACTTCATTACTATACTTGAAAGAAGAAAACATAAGATGACACATGACAGAGAAGTTACAAAATTATACCCAACAATTCATGGAAAATTTTGATTCTTTCATTAATCAACAACTATATCAGGAATACAATGGCTTAGTCTCCAGGTGCTCCAAAATTCGAACCCAACCAATCACCTTTTCTTCAGACTCAGCTTTAACACTGATTTTCCCTTTATATAATGAAATTAATGCAAACATTTGGTTCACCGCAGAACTAAAAAATAATTAAATTTGTTGCATAAGCACATAAGTTCTGCCTTTTCAGTGCTCCGTTGACTTCCCATCGCAAATTGCAATCGATCCTTTCAAATGATATATCAATGCAAAACTTAACATTATGCAATATCACGGACGCGCTAGAAGTATTAAAAATAATGTATAAAATATTGGGTCCGAAATCTTCATCGTTCATCGCAATTGGTGGGACCATATACATATACATAAAGGCACTTTGCGATATGATGGACCCGCCGAAACTATGAAGTACAATATATATTTTTCGGGTCTGGCCCGTCATTGCAAATCGCAATCGGCAAAAGTGTTATGCGATATCGCGGACCTGCTGGGGCTTATAAAATGCAACATATAGTATTTCGGGTCCAGCCCATCATTGCAAATCGCAATCGACAGAACCCACTGACCATAGCTCTACGGTGTGACAGACCCGCCGGGAGTATAAAACGTAATGTATATATCTTTCGGGTCCGGTCGGGGGTGATTTCATATAACTATGCTCTTTACCACTTGTTTCTCTTTATTATTTCGAAATGCCATCAAATAAAAACTTTATTATTTAAGATTTTACGAGGTAAGAGAACTTTATTGAGATTAAACCCCCGCAACACATGCTATCAAATTGCCTCTTGAACCTGCCTGACCTTTAGACAATGATTTAATTTTTCATTTATTTTGATTTTTTGTTTTTGTTTTGTGATAAAAATGATAAATAAAGCTTAAACACAATATAAGCTACAACATCTGGCTCCACCTGGGGATAGTACTTTCACCACAAAAGCACTAAGAGCCATAGATTAGTGCCTTCACCTCGGGCATGGAGTCATGAATTGCTTCGCATAAATTTAAATTCTATGGCATTTGTACACTGATTTCACTCCGATATTTACAATGAAAGACTATTATTCTTTAGAATTGGAAGTAATGTTTGAGGTACTACCCATTGATAGGCAACTGTAGAATTTCACCATCAAGATTCTCAAGAATGAAAGTGTTATTGGATCTTGCTTCAACAATTCTAAAAGGACCATACCAGAGAGGATCAAACTTCCCCTGCTTACCCTTATCTTCCCTTCTGGTATTCCATCTTAATACTAAATCTTCAACTTTAAAGTCAATTTCCTTGGCTTTTTTTGTCAAAAATACTTTTCATCTTGGAATAATACATAATCAAGTTGTCTCTTACCTTGTCCCCGTTCTTTCGTAGCTCCACTACTTTATTCATTCTTCTTATCTAAGAATTTTGTTCTTCTTTCGCCTCATGAATCATTGCAATCACCAGCTTCACAATGAATTGGAAATAGAGCTTGAGTCCCATATACCAATTCAAAAGGTGATTTCCCTGTAGATCTTCTTGAAGTTACTCTAGCAGCCCATAGAGCAAACTTTAACTCAAAATCCTTGTCTCTTTGATTTTCTGCCATGGTTTTCTTAAGGATCTTCATTAAAGTTTTGTTAGTAGATTTAGCTAATCCATTTCCTTGCGGATGGTAAGCTGTTGAATGGGACAAAATAACATTATACTTGTGAAAAAAGAAATGAACTTACTTGAATTTAAGACTTTAGCATTGTCTATTATGATTTTGATGGGGCATCCAAATCTGCTGAAAATATTCTCCTTTAGGAATTTCATTACCATCTAATCTTTTTCTTTCTTGGTAGGTATAACATCTACCCATTTGGTGAAGTAATTAGTTACTGTGAGAACCCACTTGTGTTGTCCACTTGAAGGTGGATTGATCTCTCCGACAAAGTCCAATCCCCATTGTCTGAATGGCTCCTCTATGAAAACTGGAATCAAAGGTAAAGGGGCTAATCTCTTTTTATCAGCAAAAAGCTTACACTTCTGACAAATTCTAACAAACTTATATGTATCACCAAATAAAGTAGGTCAATAAAATCCTGTTTGAAGGATTTTATTTGCAGTCATTTTCCAACTATAATGTCCTCCACATAAACCTTCATGATAATATTTGATTGTTCCTGTAAACTCATCCTCTGTTAAACATAGTAATAAAATTCCAATAGGATCCTTCTAGTATAAAATGCCTTCCACAATCATATATGGCTGCACTTTAATCTTTAGTGCTCTATACTTTGTTCTATCTAGAGATTGTGGGCAAGAAAGAAAGCACAAATAATGAATTATATGCTTATACCATTCTGAACACAAAAAATTATACCTAATCTTCATACGTGGGTCTTGCTTTCCTTCATTTTATTCAAGTTCTCCTTCATCCACAGGTGTCACCAGGTTGATTCCTAACGCCTGAAATTTTGATTCTGTTAACATCTTTTCCAATCCTTTCCCTTTCACCAACTTTGTGGGTTTTATGTCCAAGTCATATTCTTGGATCTTGGCTATCCATTTTCCTCTTCTGCCTACTACGTCAGCCTATACTAATACATCTTTTACTACAAGATTTGGCGCATAAGCAATGATTTGTGAATGCAACACATAAGTTATAAAAGCTTTCAAGGATTTTACCAAAGCATATACCTGTTTCTCAATAATATTATATTTAAGCTCAGAATCCCTAAGAATCTTACTAAAGAATGCAACTGGCTGTTCTTTCTCTTCATCATTCTTCTACAGTAAGACAACAACTATTGAATTTGATGATGCAAATGAAAAAACTTGAAAAGGATTTTGATAATCAGGACTGATTAGGACTGGAGTTGTCTGCAATGCTTCTTTAATCTTGGAAAATGATTCTCTATCTTCTTTGGTCCAACGCACTTCATTCTCCTTCTTCAACATATCAGTAACTTCTTTTACGATTTCCACATAGTTGGACACAAATCGTCTTAGGAAGTTAATCTTTCCCAGAAATTTTTGGATATCCTTTTTACTTCTAGGTAGTGGTATTTTTGCACAGCTTGTACTCTGGCTGGATCTATCTTTACTTCATCTCTGGAAACAATGTGCCCCAATAGTTTTCCTTCTTCCAAAGCAAAAATGGATTTCTTGGGATTCAGGGAAAGCCCAAATCTTCTACATTTATCAAAAGTCTTTTTCAAATGGTCCAAATGTTCTTCATTAGACTTTTAGAAAACAATAATATCATCCAAATATATCACTACAAATTTATCTCCCACAAAAACAATGTCCATAGCCCTCTGAAACATAGCACCTACATTCATCAATACAAAAGGAATTTTGGCATACATAAAGGTTCGCCAGGGGGTTGTAAATGCCATCTCTTTCTGAATTTCCCTATTCACAACCACCTGATTATACCCAAAAAATCCATCCAGCATTGGCATTCTAAAAGATCCTGTTACCTTTTGCAGTACATGATCCATTTTAGGCAATGGATAGTTATGTTTTAAAGAAGCTTTGTTGAGATTTCTGAAGTCCACGCATAACCTTATTTCTCCATTTTTATTTCTCACATGCACCAAATTAGCCACCCAATCAGAATACCTGAGTGGAAATATTATTTTGGCATCAAGCAACTTTTTGACCTCCTTTTCAATTTCTGGTAGAAGCAACGGATTTATCTGTCTAAGCTTCTGTTTGAAGGGTTTAATTCCCTCCTTCAAAGGAATTTTATGCTGAATAATATTTACATCATAAGTTTTGAGATCTTCATAGGACCATGAAAAGACATCAACATAATTCTTGAAAAGTTTAATATATCTCTCTTGAAAATTAGGTGAAACTCCACTGTATAATTTTACTAACCTGGGTTTCTCCTGAGTTCCGATGTTGTGATCCTGAATATGTTCATCTTGTGAAACTTTCCCTGAGTCAAGAGCCACATCATTGGAATTAAAAATCCTTTCAAGAGGAACAAGTCCCTTTGGCAGAATATTATCTTTCAATTGAAAGATTTTCTGATTTGCTATTGGATCTTTTAAACCACTGACTTCTGCAATTTTTGTTGTCCCTTCTTCACCCTGATCAATTTATGTATCCTCAAACTCTTCAACCATAGTCAAAAACTCCTTAATCTACCGATCATCCTCAAAAACTTGCCAATTCTTAACATTATCAGGAACAGAGGATTTGTGTCTCATCCATTTCTCGTATCTCAGTCTTGGATTAATAGGAGGCTTGAAGGTACTAGCAGCCACAACCAATGAATCTGCTAATCTATTCTCTTGGAATGAATTGAATGTTAAAAGCTTCAAAAAAGTTCTCAATCAAATCCCATACCTCATTTCTGTATGCCCTAAGCCTAGGATGCTTTGTTTGGCAATGATCTTTTATTTTCTTAATAATCAGCTTCGAATCTCCAAAAGAAGAAATTGACTTAACTCCCATCTCTTTAGCTGTTTGTAAAGAAATAATAAAGGACTCATATTCTGCCACATTGTTTGTTGCCTCAAACTCTAATTTAAAGGAAAAAGGGAACATATTACCCCCAGGTGCAATTAGAAGAAAACCAACACCTATTCCTTCCTTGGAATAAGCTCCAACAATGAAACATTTATACACTTCTTCAGTTTGCAGCTCTGTAATTACATTGGCTGAAGCAAGCTGCTTTTGATTATCTTCAGCTAGCTCTGCAATATCATGCAACGTGAAACAAGCAAAACCACCCTTCTCCTGGCTATATACAGGTGAATTATTTGCTCCATTTTTTGTAATAGTTTTTATAAATCTAGTTTCTCTGTATAATCTCCTTTCTTCCCCACCAAAAATCGGTATAATAGCATATGTAAAATCTAGTTTCAAAACACAACCCAATTTAGCCCCCCAGGACCTAGATAAAAGCATTCCAAATCTAGTAGGAATATTTGCTACTACTACATCCATGACCAAGCTTCTGGCTGGAATTTGGGCTAGTGACATTATGAGATCCTTAATAACCCCCAGACACTGGACTTTGTTCAAATCAAAAGAATACAAGTCCCTATAAGGTTTGGTAACTTGTAGATTTAGTTGCTTCATCACTGACAAAGGCATAAGATTATGTGAAGCTCCCGAATCAAACATACAATTATGTAGAAGGAAATCATGGACCAATAAGGAAATATAAAAAGGAGGTATTGAAGAATCTACTTCCTCTACATGTGGACCAAAAACCACCACTGATTTATCTTCTTGCAAATTTACAGTGTCATTTATACTCTCATTTTCTTTTAAATTAATAAACTCAGCAATCTCCTTTTGATAAATAGGTAATTTTGCCAACTCTATAAGGGGAACTTGTATTCTTAGCTTTTCCAACTCCTTAGTAAGACTAAACAAGTGACCCTGTTTAGCAGTCCTTTCATTCTCATATTCACCTTTCTTCATGACTGGAATTACTTGAGGAATTGAAATAAGTTTCTCCAAAGGAATTTTTTCAGTTTTATCTTGAGAATGCTCACCTTGAAGCATCTGTGTCTTTCCATTTGCATTCTGCTACTGCTTTCCTTTATTCACTTGTTTTGTAGGTTGAGATTCTTGTGGATTCACCTTTGGTGAGGAAGTTGAAACTTGCTGCTCACTTTCATTTTCTTGATTTCTTGATCTTTTCCTCATTCTCAAGTCATATTTCTTATGTAGTTCAGCCTGCATAAAATCAGAGAATTGCTTCCAATATTCATCAATTTTATTTTCATCATGAATGGCATATGTTTCATCATATTCATACTCTTCTTCTTCGATACCAAGTTCATCTTCATCGACTGCATATAATGTAGAAATTTGATCTTCAGGTTGCCCTCGTTCTTCACCAGGATCTGCTTCTATACATAATGGTGCTTGAATCTGATTTTGATCTTTTCTTTCCCTTTGTAGGATTTGCAAAGGTTGTCTTTTGTATTGGGGATTAAAGTTCTTATTATATTGTGTTTGTCTCGGAGAGCTCTTATTTTCTAACTCTAATTTATTTAACTTATCTAACAAAGTTTTAATTACATTACTCATATCCTCCAATGCTTGACTTTGAGAGGGTTCCATCTTTGCCTTTCCTTTGTCTTGGATAGGCTGTGTCTTTGGTGCTTTTCCTGCAGCCACCAGATACGCTTGGAGATCTTCTTTCCCTTAACGTGAATCCAAAATTTGATTCAAAAGCCCTTGCAAAAGTTATTTTTGCACCAGCAAGAGGAGGCTTAATCTCCCCTCAGAGACTATTTACAATTTGTTAAATCTTCTGACAAATTCGACCACAGTTTCATCAGACTTCTTCTTTATGGCATTAAAATCTGTTAATGAATACCCATGGTCTCTTTTTTCTCCCCATTTTTGAATGAATAAACGTTCCATCTCTTCCCAAGAAGGAATATCATTATTGGAAAGTCCTTTAAACCATTTCCTTGCTTCTCCATCCAAGGAATGAACAAAAAGTCTTAGAACAACATCTACATGTTCAACATTTTTGTTTTTTGAAAAATTTCAAAATACTGACACATGATTCTCTGCAGTTTGTTCATCTTCCCCTGTAAAACGAGGAGGAATCTTGAGGTATTCCTGTGGCATTTGATTTAACGTTTGTGGCAATCGAAGAGGTGCATACCTATTCATCAAGAATGCAGGTACTGCCATGTTTATTGAACCTTGATTACCAACAAATGCAGAACTTGACTTAGAAGTAAATGGAGTGTGCAGAGGTGGTAATGTGGATATTGGTTCAGGTTGAATAATTAGAGCAGGTAATTGAAAAGTAAAAGACTCTAAAGATTTCTCTTGAAAGTTAGGTTCCTGAAATGAAGATGATGAAAAAGATGACTATTTATCAGATGAATGTTCGGATAAGTTACTGCCTGATGTGGAAAATGTAGGGATGGATGTAATTGGGATCTTAGACGTTCCAACCCTCCTAGAAACTAGCTTTTCAGGATCTGAAAGAGATTGAATCTTCTGTTGTGAAGTGTCTGATCTTGTATGGGGTCTCCTTGAAGCCAGAGTTATTGCTTTGATTCAAAGCAACCAAATATTTCCTCCTCACTCAACAACCAAAGGAAAATATTGAAAAACCCACGGAAAAGTGTTCTTGTCTTCTTTCCTCGGCAACAATGCCAATTAATGTTGTACCTTAATAAACCAATTTCCTAGTTGTGGAGAAATTATGCTTAAGACATTAATGATTATTGTTTGTTGTTACTTATTTTTCACTTTATTGTTTGTTGTATTATTAAATGAAGGACCTGGAAAACTTGGTCTTTAACCCTTAATACATATCTGACCGAAAAATATCAGAATGCCATTTGTTGCTAGATATAAATTATGAAGGAAGAAATCTTGAAGGAGAAGTTTAAGATAATATGCTTCTTAACACAGAACCTACTATCCGTCACTTAGAAGAATTATGAAAATGAGAACTCAATCATAGACAATATGCTGCTTGACACAGAAACTATTATCTGCGACCCTTGGAGAAGTTAAAGATAATATGTTGCCTTACACAGAAACTATATAACTTAGAAAGGAAGATGAAAACTTCAAGTATAGGAACGCTCTTTTAAGGGATTTTAACTTTATCTACATAAGAAAATAAAGACCTGCAGCTTCATTACTATACTTGAAAGAAGAAAACATAAGATGACACATGACAGAGAAGTTACAAAATTATACCCAACAATTTATGGAAACTTTTGATTCTTTCATTAATCAACAGCTATGTCAGGAATACAGTGGCTTAGTCTCCAGTTTCTCCAAAATTCGAACCCATAACAATTCCCTTTTCGGGCTTTTATCTCTTCCCTCTCTGATTAACTATCAAATCAGTTTTGGAAACTGATTTCTCGAAACAGCTAATAAACCGCTTTATAACAGTTATAAAACTATTTTATCTTTGAAATTATTCAACCTTATTACATATACAATATTAAAACTCAGAAAATATGTAGACTATGCCAAAATGTTTGAAAGGGGTTCACATATATATGTCGGGAATAATCTGATTTGCGGAAGCACAATGAAACCCAGCCAATCACCTTTTCTTCGGACTCGGCTTTAACACTGATTTTCCCTTTATACAATGAAATTAACGCAAACCTTTGGTTTATCGTAGAACTCAAAAAGAATTAAATCTATTGCATAAACCCATCGGTTCCACTTTTTCAGTGCTTCGTTGACTTCCCATCGCAAATCGCAATCGACCCTTTTAAATGATATATCAATACAAAGCTTAACAATATGCGATATCACGGATGCGTTGAAAGTATTAAACATAATGTATAAAATATTAGGTCTGGAATCTTCATCGCTTATCACAATCGGCGGGACCATATACATATACATAAAGGCGCTTTGTGATATGACAGACCTGTCGAAACTATGAAGCACAATATATATTTTTCCGGTCCAGCCCATCATCGCAAATCGCAATCGACAAGTGTTATGCGATATCACGGATCCGTTGGGGCTTATAAAATGTAACATATAGTATTTTGGGTCTGGCCCATCATCACAAATCGCAATCGGCAGAACCCACCGACCATAGCTCTGCGGTGCGACGGACCCGCTAGGAGTATAAAACGCGATGTATATATCTTTTGGGTCCGGCCAGGGGTGATTTCATATAAATGCCACTCTTTATCACTTGTTTCTCTTTATTATTTTGAAATGCCATCAAACAAAAACTTTATTATTTAAGATTTTGTAGGGTAAGAGAACTTTATTGAGATTAAACCCCCACAACACATGCTATCGAATCGCCTCTTGAACCCGCCTGGCCTTTAGACAATGATTTAATTTTTCATTTCTTTTGATTTTTTGTTTTGTTTTGTGATAAAACTAATAAATAAAGCTTAAACACAATATAAGCTACAATAGGGTGCACCTGCCTTCATGCAAGTGACCTCGCCCACCCTTCACCATATTTCAGACTTCATCTTGGTGGGGCATGCTTGCTTTCATGTGGGCGTCCCATCCCACCATATAATTTTTCCATCTGAGTGATGAATTCCATTGAAACAATCATGCAAGGTCTCTCTAGAATTAACAAAGGATGCAACAACCATCCTTGTTTTCGGGTGTCTGATTTTGCATGTTAACAAATGATGCAAGTTTTCACATACTCCTCTACATCCTCTCTCATCCTTTCCCAAAAGTATCCACTCTCCAATAATGCCAAAGTGTGATGTTACCATGGGTAGATAGACCAAGGATAATCATGGCACTCCTTCAATAGGTGCCTCTTAAGTCCTAATGACTTCAGAACGTAGGGGAAATCACCATAGAAAAAGAGTCCATCTTTCATAAATAATTTCCTCGTCTTTCTTTCCTTTATTTGCTTCACAATAATTTTCACTTAAGTATCTGTCTCTAGTCTTGGACGCAGTCTACTCTAAAAATCCTCACTTATATGAACTTGACTATCACTTGGTCCAACACGTATTCTTCCTCCCTAATCTCATCCAACTGTGCCTTCACTCTGAGGGCATATGCTATAACATTGAGCCTACCTGGCCTATACTCAATTGTCATGTCAATTTCTGCCAAGAAGTCTTACCAACAAGCCTACTTCACTGACAACTTTGATTGAGATGCAAAGTGACTCACTACAATGTTGTCAGTCTTGAAAACAAATGGCTTCCCAATCAAGTAGTGTCACCATACTTGCAAACAATGGATGATCACAGTGATTTCTTTCTCATGAACCAGATACCGTTGCTCCCTTCCCTATAATTTCAGACTCTCATATGCCACCAAATTTCCATTATACATGAGATATTCCCCAATCAAAAAAGTTAGAAGCATCGATGTGCATGTAAAATGATCTCTCAAATTCAGGTAGCTTCAGTATCGACATTGTCATCATGCTTTTCTTAAATTCATGAAAGGCTTCACGACATCTCTCATTCCAACTCCATCGCCTATGTTTATTCAACAAGTCTATTAGCAACATAATTGTCTTGGAATAACCATCTACATAAGTTCTCTAGTAGTTCACCATCCCTAAGAAAACTCTCACATCACAGACATTATTCGATTCCTCCTAATCCTCTATCACATGAACCTTATCTAGGTCGACCCTTATGCACCCTTGGTCTATCACATGTACAAGGAATGGAATCTTTGATTTTGAAAACAATCACTTCGACTTCTTCAAGAACAACTCATTCTTCCTTAGTGACTCAAATACCAATTCCAAGTGCCTCTTATGATCCTCCATGTTATCACTGTAAACCACTATGTCGTCTAGGTATACCACCAAGAAAAAATTCAAGTATGGATGCAATACATTGTTCATCAAGGTATAAAATGTCACAAGAGAATTACATAACCCAAACGACATGACAAGGAAATAAAAAATTCCATACCTCGTCACTATCACTATCTTCCTATCATCACCCTACGCTATATACACTTGATAGTATCGATGCATCATGTCAAGCTTTGAAAACATTTGTGCCTTTGCAAGCTTATGAAAACAATATTTTGCAAGTGGAAGCGGATATGTATTCCTGACTATCTACTTGTTCAAAGCATGATAGTCACAACACATCCACAACTCATTAATGTCCTTATTATTTTGAAACAATACTGGAGCACTATACAGGGACTGTGAAGGACGTATGAAGCTTGCTTCCACCAATTCCTTCAATTGGTGCTTCAAATCTTCCAACTCCGGTCCAGAAAAAAATAAGGAAAATTTTCTAGTGGCTACTTCCCTACCTCTAGCTCAATGTGATGGTCTACTACTTGTCTTGGTGAAAGTACTTTTGACAATTCCTCAGGCATCAAATCCGCATACTTTTCCAATAAATCCAAAATATTGGCTGGAACAGACATCGCCATCCCATCATCTTCCCCAATTTCTCTAATGACAGTTTCACATGTCTCAACATATGATTTTCATATTTCCCTACTCGTACTTAGTGCATAAACATGCAACACCTCTGTCTCCCTCCGTTGCCAATGGGTAGGCAAAATCCAAGTCTGTAAGCTTCGAATCAAAACTGTCTCATTGCTGTATGGTATCTTAAAAATTTTGTTACCCTTAAAAAATTATTGCCCCAATATCATGTCAAATTCATTCATCTCCATCACTGTGAAGTCCAAACAACCTTCTCAATCTAGAATTTGAACTGACACTATTAGAGCCTAGATTTACCTCAGGCTGAAAAGGTAAGATTCTAGATCCACATCAAACCACGCTCAGCCTCGTAGCTAGCCCTACGAGGGTAGGAGAGGGCTCTCTCCGGGTCAATCTCAGCAAAAGATAATCAATGGGGCTTGAGATGACTAGTTTAACAACTGATCCTAGGCTAGGTATGAAATGAAAGGATTTGATTTGATTTTTGGGATATTTTGTTGGAAAAAAGGGAAAGGCAAATTTGGGTCTGGGGATGAGGCCAATTTTTTTGCAGAGTTCTAGTTGGGGCAAGGTACGCAATAGTTTTGATGCTTTAGATTAAATGAATGGATAGAAAAGACTGCTGAGGAGCTGAAGAGGGCAAGAGGCTGCAAGAATCCTATCCAAATAGATGAAAACATGTAAAACTAAACAAATTTTAGGGCAGAGCACCATAAACTAATGAATTCTACCTTTGCCACTCAATTTGTTTAATTTCAGAAGCAAAGAGAAGGGAAATGGCATATATAAAATATCAATGAACTTACAATTACATGAAGAAAAACACCATAAAAACACAGAGCCAGATGGATCCCAATAAGTGCTGCAAAACCTTGGTCTTTCCTTTGCCAAAAATGCAGAAATCAAATGTAAAATGAATTTCCAAGCAATCCCAAGTGTCCAACCCTGAAAATGACTGAGAAATTACATGATATATACAAGCCTAACTCCTTCCCATGCCTCTAGGGGTCGAGCTCATCATTCTAGGAGCTATTTCAACCATATCTAAACAAGGGGCTGAAAAATAGGCAAAGAAACAACTTGCTTCTATATGCTAGGAAACTGATTCATTCACTCACATTTCACCTTTTGGTGAATGTATCTACTAAAACAAGTAAAAATGTGCCAAAATTACATCATTTTCATGAAATTACATCAAGTTAGATCAAGAGTAACATAAAAAAGTGAAACTAGTCAAAATTGGCCGAAATTCTGAGCTGAAGAGTGAAAAATAGGCCAAAATTTTCTATGCGTCGCGCCCAAAATCTCTATGCGTAGTGCAACTTTGGAACTGATTTTGAGGCCCTTCCTGACATCCAAATTGAGCTCATGATAGCTCATTGGAAAGCCCTACCTATTGAATTTCCAACCCAAGTGGAATTGCTAGATTTGGTGTTCATTTGCCCCTCCAAATATCCAATCTCCCAAGACTTCTTCCTGTGTGTCAAAATAGGGGCAGTGAGGTCATTTTTGTTGAGATTTTCTGTTTAAACTAAAATAGGCAGAAATCTCTGTAGGTGACAACAATAGGAAATCTGTTGCTGGATTATCTCCAGGTTGTTGGGAGCAAATTAATGCATCCTAAATTTGATGTGAGAGCAGTTAGATTCTCTCTACTATATAATAGGCAACCATTCGGATGGTTTGCTATGAGAGTGTGAGGATTTCATTGATGTAATCTCCAAAGTTTTGATTAATATATTATTGATGCCTATGTTTGGTGGATGTAGCCCAGATTGGTTGGGTGAACCACGTTAATAGCTGTGTTAATTCTGTGTGTGTTTTATTTATGTTTCCTGTGCCTGAATTCCAACAATTGGTATCAGAGCTCGTTGGAGGAGTGGCACTGCTGGAGCACGAATTTGGTTTCAAGGTGGAGCGCGGAGTTGCCTGTGCTGGAGCTGCGGTGATCGCTGGTGGACCGTGACTGCTATTGCTGTGTGGAGAATTTATCGCTGGTGCGTTCTCCAGGTATTCTGTATCAGTTTTTAAAAAAAATAAACACACCTGCGCATTCCAATGATTGGATCTATGATCAACAGCCTGCATGTTTTTTTTATTTAAAACAGCGTGGATGTGTGTTTCAAAACAGCGTGGATGTGTGTTTTAAAACAACGTGGTTGTGTGTTTCAAAACAACATGGATGTGTGTTTCAAAACAACGTGGATGTGCTTTTTAAAAAAACATGGTGAATATATGTTGCCGGCATAGCTATATGGGTATGCAGCAAGGTACCAAACCATTGGATTTATTTTAAAAGAAACAGCGTGGGTTTTATAACAGCACGGACATATATTTATGTTTAAAAGAAACAGCGTGGGTTTTATGTTTTAAAACAACAGCGTGGACCTATTCTGAATCAGCGTGGATTTAATTAATCAAAACCTGTATGGCGTTATAACCACTGCTGCGTGGAGTTTGCGTGGAGTTTGTGGCAGTGTTTGTTTTGAAGGGCGGTTTTTTTAAAAAGTTATATATTTTTTAAAAGGAAGCTCTTTTAAAAGTTATATCACA
Organism: Pinus taeda; assembly: GCA_000404065.3. Lineage (NCBI taxonomy): Eukaryota > Viridiplantae > Streptophyta > Pinopsida > Pinales > Pinaceae > Pinus > Pinus taeda. The sequence goes on from APFE031442537.1 coordinate 185,923, forward strand.
TCTATATGTGTTAAAACAAAACAAAACACTGTTGAATTAACATACGTTGAATTAACATATGGTGAGTTAACATATGGGGATTAATATGTTATATGGGTGGTGAACGCATGTGGTGGATTTTTTGTTTTATGCCATTAAACAAAAAAGGAGTTATAAGGGATATTGCAGCTTTTTTTTTGAAAAGGACTTAAATTTTTTTTAATGGCATAAGTACAAAGTCACAGGGAAATTTTTGTGTAAAGTTTTTAAAGGCATAGGTAGTTTTTTGTTGAGTAAAAACAAAGGCATTGGCAAATTTTTTTGTTTGCTGGTTGGATATTGGAGATTATTGTTTTTTGCTGATACAAGATGGCCAAAAATCAAAGTGCCCGGTTTGAAATTGAGAAATTCAATGGTAAGAATAATTTTGAGATCTGGAAGGTGAAGATGCACGATCTG
>APFE031442544.1:0-38811 GCA_000404065.3 Pinus taeda
ATGTTGTATGTAATGAAACATTGTTTCCTCAAATGAAAGCTAACAATCAATATCATTCCTTCTACTACAAACATAAGCATATTGCTAGAAGCAACATTACATTGTCAAATAAATCTATCACATGCTAGATTTCCTTCTAGCACAAACACAAACACGTTTCCAATAACAATATTCTAAGGCGAAGGAAATCCACCACATGCTAAATTTTCTTCTAACGTAAATAGAAGCATATTACTCACAAAAACATTTCAAAGTAAAAGAAATCTTACACATTCTAGAGTTTATTGTAGCACAAACACAATCACATTGCCAAAAATAACATTGCAGTGTAGAAAATATATAGCATACGCTTGATTTACTTCTAGCACAAACAAAAGCACAATGGCAACAATAACATTTTAGGGCAAACAAAAGCCAACAAAATCCAACAACTTCTACCACAAACACAATCACATTTCCAATAACAATGTCGGAAGGTAAAATAAATTTAACGCATGCTAGCTTTACATGTAGCATAAATACAAGCATACTACCAATAACAACATTTTATGTCAGAAGAAATCTAGTGCATGCTATATTTCATTCTAACAAAAACAAAAGCACATTAGGAAGGTTAAAGAGATCTAACACGTGTTATATTTCCTTCTATAATAAACAACCAAATTGAAAACAACAATATTGTATAGCAAAAGAAATCTAGCCCAAACACAAGCACAACATTTCCAATAACGTTGCCAAAGTGATGGAAATCTAACACTTTCTAGATTTCCTTTTATCATAAACAACCAAATTGACAACAACACTATTGCAAAGCAAAAGAAATCTAGCATAGTTTCTAGCCCAAACACAAGCACATTCCAATAAAAATATTGCAAGGTGAAAAAAATTTAACGCATATTAGCTTTACATGTGGCACAAATACAATCATACTACCAACAACAACATTGCATCCCAAAAGAAATCTATTGCGTGTTATGTTTATTTTTAAAACAAATCAACAAAGTGTAATGGTAATTCTTTGTTGTGAAGACCCATATGAAAAGTGGCGTAATGCTAATAAGACCAATGCAGCTACTGCAGGATACCCACTCACCTTTCCCTTTATCCTACTAAAAAACTCTAAGGTGTGAAATCCTTTTTTTTTCGAGTGTTTTCTTGTAAGAGGGGAAAGTAATGAATAATTCTTCCTGCTAGAATATATTTATTTGGGGAAAACAGGGTGAAAAACATGAAGCCTCATCACCTTACCAAGAAAGTAAGGCTAACTAGGCTTGATTGATATCCATACCCGATTGCTAAAATTGGCAACTAGGGCCAAACTCCATGTGGGTCATCTTTTTTTTCTTTTTTTTTAACTACATGGTGAATCAGTAACTCCCAGTCCTAATCTATGGGAGACCCAGGATCAATCCTCGTAGCTGCCTCTATAACACTAGGAGTACATCCAACTACCTGCAAGTTGATATACTAAGATCCTATGATTTTAGCAAGAATAAGACTCTTGTGCCACCAAGGCGAGGGTGGGGAATCTGCTCCTCGAGCCGCCACCACAGCAGGTCAATGTACTCAATACGATTTGAACTACAATCTCCTAGGCTTCGCCCAAGTAAACTTACTGTCAAACCACACATCACAGTACCCATGTGGGTCACCTTATTAATGGAAGATGATATTTTTCTTAGATCCCTTTCATCGAGAGGTGTAGGATTGATCTAAAGATCATCCAATTCTGATAAGTATTCATGGAGATATGAATTTATTTGTGTTATGGGACAATTCGTCAAGGTCAAGCAACAACCAAATAAACCCTACTTGTGCTCAACATTTTAGTATAAATAGAGGTGGCCTTCAAGTCATTTTAACACACTTGGGATCTCTTCCTCTCCAATTGTTTTTGGGTTTTAGTAGGAGGAGAGATCCTAAGGGATAATGCTGCCCTAATCCAGAGGGCAGAAGCTGGAACTGCCGGAACTGCCAGGAATAGCCAGAAAAGCCAGAACTGTCAGGAATAGCCGGAATTGTCGGAACTGCTGGGAATAGTCGGAACAGTCGGGAAGCTGATGTAGAGGGAAAAAGCCGAAACTGTCGGGAAAAGTCGGAACTGGCTCACTGCTGGAACTACCAGGAATAGCTAAAGATGCTGAAAAAGTCGAACTGTCGGGAATAGTCAGAAATGCCGAAATTGTCAAAACTGTGGAGAATAGCTAGAATTGGCAGAATTTCCAGGAACTGTCAAAACTGCCGAAAAAGCCGGAACTGTCGGGAATAGCCGGAACTACCGGGAATCGTCGGAACTGTCGGGAACAACAGGAACCAATGATCAAATTTGAAGGGCAAGTCTTAATTTTATTTAGAAGGGCACACATTGAGGTCGCCCTTCTATAATGAAAAGCACAAAAAAATGAAATTCAACTGACAACAGTAAATTATTTTCAAATTCATTTTTTTTAACACATGGTGAATTAGTAACTATTTGGTTGGAACTAAAGTTGTGAGTTCCAAGACAACATACTATTGGTTGTCGATGTATTTACAATGTTGCAAGCTACAAGATATTCCTCAGTTTATCAAGAACAATAACCCCTTCCAAAACAGCTGCAAGTCCAGTATTTATCATACAATTCATACACATTGTAATTGACAAGTGACAAGCCAACTGTGTTCATAACATTTATGTTTGCCAAATGTTATGATTTCTATCTTTTTCCTTGAATTATTATCATATTAACCAGAGGTTGGTGTAAGAACATCCAAAAAAGAATTAGTTTGAAATTTCCACCAATATGATGAGTTTCCACCTTGTGTTAATTAGGTTCTGGCAATAATTTTGATGGGAAAACTAAGTTTCCAGGAAATTTTTTCAGTTTCAAATCTGATGTTTAAGCATGTGGCAAAAAAGCAAAGCTCTAAAAAATTTTGTTTCTGAAAATTTTGCAAACTTTGAACAATGGACTATTAGTTGAACCCCATGATCAAAAGGCCATAGAAAATGTATTGCTAGAGCTAAAAACCTATGTAATGAATGCTGTTGTAATGGGTTGAGAAACAATCGCCTTTTCTCATGGCCTGAACATTGCAGAAAATATTTGTCTCGAGTAACTGTATGCGGGATGAGGCATCCTCAATGGCAAACTATCCCTGTAATGGATACTACTATGGGGGAGGAATCGATGGGTGATTCCCTAAAGGACATGTCTCTTTGGCTTTCCATCGATGGCGATAAATATTCCATCAATGGCTCTCTAGATAATTCTACCAAAATTGACAAACATTTGGCACCAAAGGGCGACCTAGAACTTATTTTGGATAAATTGAAAAGGGCGTTGCTATCTTTTAACATTGAAGAAACTAAACCTAAGCCAAGGCCTCCAACGAATAACCTGATTGTCTCAAACAATTATCCTGCATTGAGAAATAAGAAGAAGCTTTTTGTTATAGCTGTGGACTGCTATGATTACAATGGCAATGTATATCCCCATATGTTGGAAATAATTCAAGAGATAATCAAAGCTGTGCATTCTGATGCAATAATAACAAGATTTTTCGGTCTTGTACTATCAACTACATTAACAGTTGATGAAACTCTGGGGATGTTGAACTCTGGCAATATATTGCCTCTTGAATTCAATGCTTTAATTTGTGGCAGTGGGAGTGAACTTTACTATTCATCGATTCCTGCTTATCCTGATAACTTGGGAGGACTTTGGCTTCTTTCCTTTTATAATTTAGGTTGTTGGGACATTATGAATTATGACTTATGCTACTTATATATTTCGTTAATTTTTTATTCATTGGATATTAAATAGTTGGGACTTAATGACTTAGGCCTAACAAGGGATTAGTTGAAGGTGCTTTGGTTAGGATTTTGATTTGGATGGTGTTTCTAATGATGAGAGCTCAATTGAACTATAAACTGTATTGGTGAGACAGTGGAATTTAATTTATTCTTATTACTATTTGATTCAATTGAACTATAAACTGTATTGGTGAGACAGTGGAATTTAATTTATTCTTATTATTATTTGATTCAATTGAACTATAAATTGTATTGGTGAGACAGTGGAATTTATTCTTATTACTATTTGATTCAATTGAACTGTGAATTGTATTGGTGAGACAGTGGAATTTATTCTTATTACTAGTTGATTCATTCATGCTATTAAGGCATTAAATTTAATTTTTGTCTTGATGTTTGAATTGCATATTCTTAGAGGTAAGTGAAAAATATAGATATCAAAGCAGAACGAGTAACTTACAGATCTATTTGTATTCAGTCTTGCTCCTTCACATCGCATAAACAACAGGACCCAGATGTATATATTGAAGCATAATGTGAAGTTCTGTGAAATCTAGTATGCTATGAACTTATGAAGTCTCTCGAATGCGCTCCTCTCCAAGAATAAATCGTGCTTAAACCTTGCTTGACAGGCATCTGCTGAATGATGAATATACGATCCTCCCCAATCGTCGTCAAACCTTGCTTTACGGGCAGCCTACAGGCAGAACTGCTAACTTGCATCATATGCACAAGTTACAATTAGAAAAAGCAATTCAAAAAGAAATTGTTGTTTTGGAAATGGGAGCAACTTCGAATTTGGAAATTGTTGTTTCTAAAATGGGATTTAAAATTAGTTGAGAAAGGAAATTCACAGGTTCAACCATTGTAATTTGTGATAGACCCACGGTGCACTAACAGTTTGGAATTTGGAATTCCCAAAATCTGGATTTTAGAAAAAAAATGAAATTAAAAAAAAAAAATTGGATAGGTTGACAACTTAACAAACCTTCTTAAAAAAATTTATAATATTATTCTAATTTTTTTTAAATGGAAAAATTCAAATTTAAATTTTTTTTTTAATAGCAATTTTTTTTTCCTAATTCTGCGTCGTGCTAGAGGCCCTTTGAAGGGCCCTGACGTGTTCAAATTTGATCACTGGTGAGAACTATTAGAACAGCCAGGAAGTTGACACAGATGGTAGAAGCCGGAAATGTCGGAACTGTGGGGAAATGCCAGAACTGCTGGAACTACCAAAATTGTCGGGAATAGCCAGAATTGCTGAAACTGTTGGGAATAGCCGAAATTGCCGAAACTGCGAGGAACTGCCGTAACATGTGGGAAAGTTAACACAAAGGGCAGAAGCCGAAATAGCCGGAACTGTCGGGAACAACCGAAATTGTCAGAACTGTTGGGAACAGCCAGAATTGCCGGAACTGTTGAGAACTGTCGAAACTACCGAGAGTTGATATTTTTCTTGGATCTCTCTCTTCGAGAGGTGTAGGATTGATCTAAAGATCATCCAATTCTGATAAGTATTCATGGAGATATGAATTTATTTGTGTTATGTCGCAATTCGTCAAGGTCGGCCAACGACCAAATAAACCCCACTTGTGATCAACATTTTAGTATAAATAGAGGTGGCCTTCAAGTCATTTTAACACACCTGGGATGTCTTCCTCTCTACTTATCTTTGGGTTTTAGTAGGAGGAGAGATCCTAAGGGATAATGCTGCCCTAATCCAGAGGGAAAAAGCTAGAACTGCCGGGAACTACTGGAAATACCGGGAATAGACGAAAAAGCCATAACTGTCAGGAATAGCCGGAATTGCCAGAATTGTCGGAACTGCCGGGAATAGTCAGAATGTCGAGAATAGTCGAAACTGTCAGAACAGCCGGGAAGCTGACGCAGAGGACAAAGTCCGGAACTGCCAAAACTGTCGGGAAAAGCTGGAAAAGCCGGAAAGGTCGGAACTGCCAAAAATAGCCAGAATTATCGGAACTGCCAGAACTGCCAGAACTCTTGGAATTGTCGGGAATTGCTAGAACTGCCGGGAATAGCCAGAAAAGTCAGAACTATCGAAACTGATGGGAATAGCCGGAACTACCGAAATTGCCGTGAATAGTTGGAACTGTCAAAAACAGTTGGAACTGCTAAAACAGCCAGGAATAGTCAGAATTGCCGAAACTGTCGAAACTGTTAGGAATAGTCGGAACTGTCGAGAACAACTGAAATTACCAGGAATAGATGGAATTTCCGGAATTCTTGAAATAGCCGAAACAACCGGGAATAGCTGGAATTATCGAAACTGCCAAGAATAGTTGAAACTATTGAGAACTGTCGGAACAGTCAGGAAGCTGACGCAAAGGGCAGAAGCCGGAACTGCTAGAACTGCTAGGAAAAGCCGGAACTGCCAGAATTGTCAAAACTATTAGGAAAATCCGGAAAAGCTGGAAAGGTCGGAACTGCCAAAACTACCGGAAATAGCTAGAATTGTCAGAACTGCCGGAACTGCGAGAACTGCTGGAATTATTGGGAATTGCCAAAACTGCTGGGAATAGCCAGAAAAGTCGGAACTGTTGAAACTGACGGGAATAGTTGGAACTACCAAAACTGCCGAAATAGACGGGAAGCTAACGCAGAGGGTAGAAGTCAAAACTGTCAGGAAAAGCTGGAAATGTCGGAACTGCCGGGAATAGCCGGAACTGACGGGAACAACCAAAATTGCTGAAACTGTCGGGAACTGTCGGGAACAACCGAAATTGTCAGAACTACTAGGACTTCTGGGGACAGCTAAAATTGCCAAAACTTCCAGGAACAGTCGGAACTGCCAGGACTTCCAGGAACTGCTGGAATTGTTTGGAACTGCCGGAATAGCCAGAGCATCTGTCTCCGGAGGAGAGCAGCATGCAAGGGACAACTAACTAACATTGGGACAGATGTATGGTACTTAGCAGCAAATACACCAAGCATACAATGTTACAACTAGCATGCAAGGGACAACTAGCATGCAACAACAAGCATGCTAAGGACAACAAGCAAGCTAGAGACAACAAGCAAGCAAGATGAAGCCAACACATAGGTCAGTATGGCAACATGGTGCAGCAATGGCACATAATGCAGTACAGTGATGGGTATAGTCATGATTAATGAAGCATGATAAGGTGCAACATAGTGATGATGGGTGCAGCATGGTGCAGCATGGTTAGGTGCAGCATGATGACGAAATGCAACACAACGATAGGTGAAGGAATCACCTTGGAGAATCAGTTGAAGCAACATGTCTTCAACTGATCTCATGTATCATCTTCTTAGAGATGATCTATGCACTTATCTAGATAAGTCAAAATGTTGACTTTTTGTAAATGTACTACCTCTCTCTCTTTGCTGAACTATTGAAGAACATATAAGAAGAATTGATCAAGGGTTTCCCCACATTGGATTTTGTCATGGGCTAGCACCACATCTTGTGTCCTCTTGTCTTGGCTTGTCTTCTGCGATTTATGTTTATGTTCTATCTGCAGTTTACTTTAATGTTCATGTGATTGCTAATCTAGAAAAGATATTGAGCTAGATGTGAAAATTGAAATAAATTGCTCTAAGCACATAACATACCTAAATTAACATCAATGAACTATATTAGTGGTAAAATTTGTTGTTTGCACTATGATTGGTAATGTACCTTGAAAGACACACTTGCTATCATCTTCATAATGTTAATAGCTACACATCCATGACATCTCTGGGTCTTCCAACTTCTATGACATAATCAATGTAGTTGAAGCCTTTGAGATTTCTAGATCCAATGTTCTTAGAAGAATGTGGCAGGCTCAAAAGTTAGTGTCCAAGCAGTTACTCACCTTTATCACAGGTTGACCAACTAGTTTTCCTATTCTAGATAACTCTCAAGATCTCCTTACATGCCACAAACAAAAGAAGGTATTGTAAAGACAATCTCTCTCTGTTTCTAAAGGAAAACAATCTCTGTTTAATGACAAAAGATATTTTTTTGTTATTTTTGGAACAGTTGCCTTGAGAACATTGCCAGAGAAATCATAATACATGAAGAGTTTATATACTCTCAAAATCTTCAAAGATCATGTAATCACAATTGAGCCTCAGCAAATATACAGTTATGAGGCAGCCTAATCCATATTCATGTAATCAATTTTCCTTTAGATGATTATGTAATAAACAACTATACAAACAAATATGCATTCTATTGACAAGAATGTATAAACCCTTATGAAGGTCTTACAAGGAAAGGAACATTTGTACTAGGAAGATCCACCTGAAGAAATCAATTCCTACTAGCTCAACCAACAAAGGTCATTGTGCAATCTGTAGGTACCAAGCAATAATCCCACACAGTAATGTCCAGGTTTTGCTAGCATCTTATTGAAAAAAGTTTCATTTCTCCCCATGTAGGTTGACCATACCAATGTAAATTTTCATTGTTCAAAAGTTTAGGGCCTCCTTGGTAAAACCATGCATGTCATATTCAGTGACTATGGAATACTCTAAGGTAGATTGAGTAATAAATTTTGTTCATCAATAGAGTTTTGGTATTTTCTGGCTAAGTTAAGGCACCAACACCACAACTGTTATGAATAACCTAGTCAAGTCTCAAGAGAGAGCCTCTTTTGTCTCATCTCTATATCAATCCCTGAAATGGTGGAGAGCCTAACAACCTTCTCTTTTAATCACTCAAGCCAGACCAAATTGACAAGCTGTATTCCTACCTAACCAAACATTTTCCATGTTTTTGCTTCCTCATAAAAAGATATCAGTCTAGGGGATATCCTGATGCAAAATGTACATCTCAACAGACTATTTTAACAGCTTGTTTTAGGAGATTAACCCACTGGCCTTTATTCTATGGTGACTTTCCAAACCCAATAGCTCCTCCATAAGATTACTCACCATATTGAATCTAAAACCATTTAACTATGATTAATTGGTAGCACATACAATTTGCAAGGAAGGGACACAGTTTCAGGTTTGGACTGTTTAGTCAGGTTTATAGCTTAAATGGCAGTTTCATTCTTTGAGTTAAACTATCTTTGACATATATGATATAACTTACCTAGTCTATTTTTATGTCACTACTAAAACAATCCATGAAATGTGCATGCAAGGTCTAAAATCAATGCTTAACTTGGCTTCCAGAGTAATGTTCCACATTTGAATGGACTTCCCAAAACATTGCATTGTGTTTATATAATGCTTCATGCATCTCTAGTGAAAACTAAAGGCTATATGCCAAGTGTGTTTGTCAGATGTTGCTTATGAATGCATAGATAAGATTGGTTTATTTCATATATTCTCAAGAGAGAGCCTCTTTTGTCTCATCTCTATATCAATCTATGAAATGGTGGAGAGCCTAACAACTTTCTCTTTTAATCACTCAAGCTAGACCAAATTGACAAGCTATATTCCTACGTAACCAAACATTTTCCATGTTTTTTCTTCCTCATAAAAAGATATCAGTCTAGGGGATATCTTGATGCAAAATGTACATCTCAGCAGACTATTTTAACACCTTGTTTTAGGAGATTAACCCACTGCCCTTTGTTCTATGGTGACTTTCCAAACCCAATAGCTCCTCCATAAGATTACTCTCGTATTGAATCTAAACCATTTAAGTATGATTAATTGGTATTTCCTTATCAACATTTATAAACATTTATCAAATACCATCACACAAATGGCATGGTTAATATCAGCAAAAGGCACGGCTATTAGTGCAACAACGATGAAGCATTTGGAACACGAAGAATACAACAATGCAACAGCTAGATATAGTATTTGAAAATGAAAAATAGGAGATACTAGAATGCCATAGTTAACATTGTAACATAGTGCTTGGCACAGTTAGGAAAGAAAATAAACATAGTTACAAAAGGCTATTCATTGCAGCAAAGTAGGCACTTGGACATAGCTAATTCAGATGTCCCATTTGTGGTTTGATATTCCTTTTTTTTCTCTGCATAATGAATTTCCAGAGGAAACCCACTGGGTACTTCCCCTCATTCTGAGAATGGTAGCCAGGGTAAACTGGATTCTTCAGGGCTCAAGGCCAGCTCAACTGTCAGCAATTAGCTCATGAAGAGAGCAAGTGTGTCACAAAGTGGAATATGAACCCAGATGTAGGAGGATAACTACTTTCCTCTCAACAACTGGAACTACACCCAATTGAGCTATGGTTTGATAATTGGCTAAATTTGATATATTTTTGTAAGATAGTTTTCTCATGGGGAGTGGGTACAACAGATGGAGAATTACGTTAGATCAAGTTAGAAATGTGAGAGTAAATAGTCATGAGAGAAAAATCTATGGGAGACAACTTTTTTGTGTATGTAGAGAAGGATACTAAGAGCAAGGCTTAATGTGCAAAGGTGGTGGTACGCAAAATGAAGAAAGGAAAAAAAATATCGAGGGGATAAATAGAAATGTCTCCTCTCGTTTATATATTTTGCTGATTTGAAAAAAAGCTTACTCATTTTCATTCTTCTTCCTTGTCTATTTGCTGTCCCATTTTCCGCTGTTGTTGACTTCTTTCTCTTTGAAGCTAGCCCATTTCTTTATCTCTTTATGTCCTCATCCATTCTCTTTCAAAATGTTTCGATTAAAGGTTTGCTCCATGAATTTCACATAAACTCATCAACAATATCTATTGATCTTCACCATTTGAGTCTCAGCAGGACCATTTTTGTCTCTAATACCTATTGCCATGGTTCTTTCATACCTTCAAAGGAGAAGCAGCTTCAACATGCACAACCATGAGAAAAGCACTGGGAAAAGATGAAGAAGACAATGGAGATGTAGGACAACAAAAATCTCTCTATTTCTAATTGATTAATTGCAAATAAATGATAGTCTCAAAGTGTGGTAATTGAGAGGACAAATGCCTCCAGAGTAAGTTCATTTTTTCCCTTTTTGAATGTAACATAGCATATTAAGGTTTAGGAATCCCCTGATAGGAAAGTATCTTTGAATTTAACACAACATATTAAGGTTTAGGAATTCCCTGATTGGAAAGTACTACTAACGAACACTTAAAAATGGAATTACCATACGCTGTGATATCCATGATGGTTGGATCACAAAGAAACTAGTACTGTTATGCAACATGGATGGACTGCTAAATTTGAAGACAGAGTATAGTAAGAAACATGAAATCTCATTACGCACTATTTTAAATCAATGTTCACTGCAAATGAGATAAGGTGTCCTTCAAATCACATTATACACTTGCCTGAATCATCATTGCATTGAGCCATTGCTAACAAATAGTTTGATAACAGAGACAATTTGCTAACAGGGATAGTTTGATCATATGTTCCAAGTACAAACTCAAAATAATAATGGAAGACAGGTGATCCTCATGCATTGGAGACATAACATATACGTTTTCATAGATGTTATCTGTTCACAACTAAAACTTCATTCCCTATGGGCCTTTCCACTATACGTGATTAATTAGCTTTACAAAAAACCCCTTTTCCAATCTATCTACTACCTGAGGTTATATAACCTTATCTTCTTCAAACAAATCCTTACTTCATAACATAAGGGACATGATAGGAAGATTTCAAAAAGAAGTCTATAGAATCTTTCATCACACCGTCAAGAACTTGTAAATATTTATGGCAACAGGGGACAAAGTCAAAGTCCCCTTTGATAACTCATTCGCTGAAGTATTGAGTTCATGAAGAATGTCTTGGAAAGAATATTTGTCAAAGTCTATTGAAGTGTTGAGTTCATGAAGAATGTTCGTGAAAGAATTTCATTTAAAAGATATAATTGAGTTATAAAAGTCCACCAACAAATGACATAGATTTATATTTATTAATTGATGCTTTCCTATTGGCCTAATCAATACAAGGTTGGAATCACTCATGATCTGCAACTTCTTAACACCTCTAAGCATAACAACCTCAATAAGTTTTCTTAGGGAAGTAAACTATGCTTGGTTAGTTGATCCTCTATCGAGAGAATATTGAGTATGGAAATAGTGATCAGGAATGAGAAAAAGAACAACACATACCCCACAAATGCAGGGATGGTCTTAACTAACACCATAAATAAATAAACTCAAAATCCAAAGCTATCATTACTGATAGCTTAGGCTTCCTTTTGGGTATATCCTCCAACCTTTACTGAGCTAGATATAATAGAGCCAACAGTAATAGAAAGAAGAATGTCCTTGTCTTGAAAAATGCTAGAGTTCTTTGTTTACCAAATACCATATATGAGTAACACTACAAGAGCTTCAAAGCATTTAAGAAACTTATTAAAGAACCAAACTTATGCACATTCCATCAAAATAACATAGGACCAAGGAACCTTTGGCTTGAGCTCAATGAAAAATTTAAATAGGATTTGAACAATATAACGACAGGAGATAAACAAATGATGAACATTTTCCTCATTGTTTTTGCACACCAGACATTGATGAGGCCCAACCTAACCTATTTTAATTCCCCTTGCCCAAGTGAGAAGTTAATTTGATAAAGCTAACTACAATGTAATTATAATTTCCAAAGGAAAGTGCAGTTATCATAATAAATCCCACCACCACTCACTTCTCTTGAAAATTGAGATTCCATAATTACCTTATACCTTGTTTAATAGTGAAATCACTTCTACTAACTTTTTGACACCAAACTGGATCATCTTTTATATCATCTTGAAGATTTCCTTGATCTTAGGCTTGACATTTTGGGTTATGATCTTCCAATGATTTTTTTTTATTATTATTATTTGTGTTTATTATTATTATCTTCTCACTGAAAGTCTTGGTAGGCTAAAATTTCACCTCTTCCCACTTTGAAGTAAAATGACTTAAATAAAATGATTTGTCGATATTCCTAAATGATAGTCTCAAAGTGTGGTAATTGAAAGGACAACTGCCTTCAGAGTAAGTTCATTTTTTCCCTTTTTGAATGTAACATGGCATATTAAGGTTTAGGAATCCCCTGATAGGAAAGTATCTTTGAATTTAACACAACATATTAAGGTTTAGGAATTCCCTGATTGGAAAGTACTACTAACGAACACTTAAAAATGGAATTACCATAAGCTGTGATATCCATGATGGTTGGATCACCAAAAAACTAGTACTGTTATGCAGCATCACTGAAGCAGGAAAGAGCTCCCTCCTCTTAAGCCCTGGCATGCATCTATCATAAAATGGTCCTGCTACTCAATGTATTTAAATAAGTCCACTATTTTCAGGTTAGAAAAAGATTCAACTCCCAAGCCAATCAAATGGCTAAGCAAGCAGTTTCAGAAGACAAAGGAACTCTCTGAGTATGTATCGAGGGGGAGGAAAATCCCTCTACACCTCAATAACATCATCAATAAAAAGTCCCAAGGAGAGGAAGCATGAAAGGTGGCACTCTCTACCTAAATTGTGATACATGGAAACAAAAGGAGTTTGGCTCACCAAATAAGAAGGCACAAGGACAGTTTGCTAACAGAGAGTTTGATAACCGGGACAGTTTGCTAACAGGGACAGTTTGATCATATGTTCCAAGTACAAACTCAAAATACTAATGGAAGACATGTGATCCTCATGCATTGAAGACATAAAATATATGTTTTCTTGGAGATGCTTGAGACTGAAGCATAGCTTGACATTCTTTTTTATCATAGATTTCCTTGACAACACGTTAGCATTCTTTTTACTTGCAGATTTCCACAGGCTTGGGGTCCTCTAGAAATTCTTCTGGAGTACTAGCTTCTGGGTTATGATCTTCCAGTGATTTTTTTCTTTTTTTAATTATTTGTGTTTATTATTATTATATTCTCACTGAACGTCTTGGTAGGCTAAAATTTCACCTCATCCCACTCTAAAGTAGAATGATTTAAAGAAAATGATTTGTTGATATTCCTATATGGGAACAGAACTGGCAGTTAAGTTCTCATATTTGGTTGCTCCTAAGATTAATCATTACATCATACGTGTGCATAGGTTATACAATTAGAAGATATATACAGTCATGTATATCCCTTATCACTGGGAAGTGCAAATGTCATAATTCAACGGAGCACATGCTGTACTACGTTAAGGTGCATTAAAAAACACGAAGTACAAGTTTGATACATCTTTGAAGTCAAGTCCACTAGGAACTAGGAACTATGTCTAATCAAATGAGATTTTTGTAGGTCTAACAAATCCACAGTTGTGAATAATTATTCCCTACAAATACATGCCCAGGTGGACAAAGTTGCAATGGATCTTGAGCATTTTGTTAGCTACTTGAGCACTGAAGAGGTGCCTTTTGCATAATTAGTAGGGTCCCGGCTAATGATGATCAACTTTGCTACTTGTGCCATCTCAATGCTCAAGACAAGGCTTTGAGTAGTGACAAAGTACAAGTCAGTGAGTGTGAGAAATAAGGGAGAGGTACTAAGTTTGGCTATGCCACTGCCACAACTACATCTAGTAGAGCATACTTTGGATGAAAAGGTACCGTGCATTCTCTTGGGGTTATCTAATATGTGGTGACCTCAGGATGACGGTAATGAAGGATGGAACTTCCAGTGATATTTATGTTTCCCAATGTTTTGGGATGGCCTTCAAAGCCAATCAATAATGACCCTCTCTGTTCTACTACGGTGTAGGTGTTCAGGTGCCATATCATTTATTGTTCATTGTTTTGTTGATGTGACTCACCCTTCAAGGTTTTAATTATGTTGATGACTGTACTGGACTTTGGGCCAAGGGTCTATTTTGTTCATAACTTCATATTTCAGTTGGATCTAGGCATTTAGTGCATAGGGGATTTTTAATGTTGCTCCTATGTTGACATTATGGTGGTGGTCCATCTATTCAAGCCACACATTCACACAATGGGTAGTGGATGATGGATCTAGTGGGCAGGTATGGGTTTGTTGGAGGGTTACATGTTTGAGGTGGCATTTAACTGGAGGGAGGAAGATGGATAAAATCAAAATCTGTGACCAAGTTCCTGGTGCAGACAGGGAACCTTGGAGGGGTTGTTAAACCAATCTTTGTACGAGGAAGAAGGGAGGCAGCCCTGTGCCCCCAACATGGCTGACATAGAGGGGATCAGAATATATGTAGAAAATACAGAAGTCAAAGGCCAAGGAGAAAGCAGATGAACCGAGTAGACTGCATCAGATCTTTATAGGGGGTGCTCAGCACAAGATATTGCACCTGTTCAAGTGAACCCAATAATATTAACTGCAAAAAAGGCTTTGAATAGAAGAGAGAAGCATCTTTATGTTGGCTGCCTCCAGAAGCAACAAAAGAAAATATTAGAGTGTGATAGGAGAGGGTATTTTCATTTGAGTGCAATGCTTAATAAAACTGAGATGACCATTTTTTCCTAAAATGCAATAAAGAGAAGCATTAAAACTTACTACACCGGAATTTTCCACAAGAGACAAATAAGCTCGAACAGATAATATGATAGTGATTAAAACACAGTTAACAGACTTATAAACATTTATCAAATACCATCACACAATTGGCATGGTTAATATCAGCAAAAGGCACGGCTATTAGTGCAGCAACAATGAAGCATTTGGCACACGAAGAATACAGCAATGAAGCAACTAGATATAGTATTTTAAAATGAAAAATAGAAGATACTAGAATTCCATAGTTCATTGTAACATAGTGCTTGGCATAGTTAAGAAAGAAACACAGTGAATTATTTCATTCGACTTATGTCTCGATTTGTAGATGGAAATGCAGTTTGTGTGAGAACTAGTGTAGTAAGGGTATCTCAGATGCCGAGCTTTGTCTATCTCATGATAGCTACAATGGTCATAGAGACAAACTATGAACAGTGGAACTGACAAAGACACTGTTTGAAAGAAACCAGGGGATGGGGCCTGAAATTTCTTGACAAAAGCCTTCATAATTCAAAATCAATACATTCACATGATCAAGAGGAATTTTGCAAGTCAGAATGTACCAATAATTTCACAGTGAGCCCTACCCCAATTTCAACATGACATCGATAAAAATGCTATTATGATGGCCCTCCCAAGAATGATTGGACTGAATTTCAACTTACAGTTTAGTCTTTCCACTACTTGTAAACATGGATATTTTCAATTTTGAGGGTTGGAAAATGTGTTTTTTAATGCTCCAGATGTTATTAACAAATGGGGTTTATGTTTTGCAGGTCAGGCATTGTTCTATTGAACAAAATCTATGGCCATTTTGACGACTTATGATGGGACTTACAGTTCAGTCTTTCCACTACTTGTAAGCATGGATATTTTCAATTTTGAGGGTTTATATGTTGCTTAATTGTGAAGGAAAATGTGTTTTTTGATGCTCCAGATGTTATTAACAAACGGGGTTTATGTTTTCCAGGTCAAACATTATGCTATTAAACAAAATCTGTGACCATTTTGACGACTTATGATGGGACTTACAGTTCAGCCTTCACAACAAAGACACAGTGAATTATTTCATTCGACTTATGTCTCGATTTGTAGATGGAAATGTAGTTTGTGTGGAGAACTGGTGTAGTAAGGGTATCTCAGATGCTGAGCTTTGTCTATCTCATGATAGCTACAATGGTCATAGAGACAAACTATGAACAGTGGAACTAACGAAGATACTGTTTGAAAGAAACCAGGGGATGGGGCCTGAAATTTCTTGACAAAAGCCTTCATAATTCAAAATCAATACATTCACATGATCAAGAGGACTTTTGAAAGTCAGAATGTAACAATAATTTTGTAGTGATCCCTACCCCAATTTCAACATGGCGTCGATAAAAATGCTATTATGATGGCCCTCCTAAGAATGATTGGACTGAATTTCAACTTACAGTTCAGTCTTTCCACTACTTGTAAACATGGATATTTTCAATTTGAGGGTTGGAAAATGTGTTTTTTAATGCTCCAGATGTTATTAACAAACGGGGTTTATGTTTTGCAAGTTATACATTGTGCTATTGAACAAAATCTATGGCCATTTTGACGACTTATGATGAGACTTACAGTTCAGTCTTTCCACTACTTGTAAGCATGGATATTGAAAGGAGTTCGGATTTTCCACAGTGCTCATATTTTATGGTCAATTTTGAGGGTTTATATGTTGCTTCATTGTGAAGGAAAATATGTTTTTTAATGCTCCAGATGTTATTAACAAATGAGATTTATGTTTTGTAGGTCAGGCATTGTGCTATTGAACAAAATCTATGACCATTTTGACTACTTATGATGGGACTTACAGTTCAGTCTTTCCACTACTTGTAAGCATGGATATTTTCAATTTTGAGGGTTTCTATGTTGCTTCATTGTGAAGGAAAATGTGTTTTTTAATGCTCCAGATGTTATTAACAAATAGGGTTTATGTTTTGCGGGTCAGGCATTGTGCTATTGAACAAAATATATGACCTTTTTGATGACTTATGTTGGGACTTGTTACAACAGGTAGTCCATGCCCAATGATATCAAAATCTTCTATTCATGAAAAAGAAAGAGGGTGGTTTCGTATAAATATGGAAGCCTCTCAAATTAGTCTTCCTGAGAAAAAGGTGAAAGTTATTGTTGAGAAACTGGCTAGGGATAATTCACTGAAAGAACCACCAATTTGTATCTTTTCTGGACGTAATCTGGGCATCTCTCATCTCAAGCGTTCTTGTGGTAATATGCTATTGAAAATAATAAGACTTGTGGTAATATGCCATTGAAAATACACCAATTTTTATATGGTTTGTACATAATCTGGGTATCCCTCATCTCAAGCGTTCTTGTGGTAATATTCCATTGAAAATAATAAGACATCCTAACATTTCTACCTTAAAGTGCATGGTGAAGATGTTTCGGAAGCGATAAAGGTTTTTCTGATTATCAATGTACTTCAAAGAACTTCAAGGCAAGACAAAATGATGTCAAGTAGCTGGAACAATCTTAAAGAGGATGAGGATATGGAAACAACAAAATGTACATTTATTTTATTCCTATCAGAATGATATGTCAAGTAGCTTGTATTTTTCAATCTTGTACATTTATTTTATTCCTATCATATAACTTGGATTGCAAAAAAGTGCTCTTAAGACATTGTGTTCTCATTGTGTAGATTCATGCAAAGCTCATGTCATGGTTGTAACTTGTAACCGGCTGTGCTCTGATTGGTTGGCTCTCCTGCTTCTCATTGTGTAGATTCCTGCAAATCCCATGTCATGGTTGTAAGTATAGGAATCCATAGACTGTGCCCTTACAAGCTTGGGTGAAGATCGCTCAACTTAGTTGTCAGAAGAACAATTATTTTCTCGGCCAATGAGGTAAATTGGATTCACCTTTATGATATCATGAATACTAGTATTATTTCCGTGATTTCTGAGGCATTTCCATTCACATCTTATGATAAATAAATGTCTTTCAACTATTTGAATCATGGTACAATCACTACCTTGACTGCTTTAAAGGGAATTCACTACTCAAATGGATTTGGTTAGCACTCCCTAAATACGATTGTGGGAAGATTTGCTAGTTCAATCCTAAAAGATCCTATATCATGTAATCTGACAGTATTGCTACTTTTTATGCCTACGATCTGAATTTATTCCTCAAGCTAGATGGGATAAGGAAGTCTCATCCTTTTACAGTCAATATTCATCTGGAAGACAAAGTTATTGACATATGTGATGGATATTCCTTGGTAAACAAACAAAGAGTATGTTATAAACACACAATTATTGAAGCTTCAAGTCAAACAAAACCCATTTCCACCTATAGATAGCTCTATTGTTGACAATAACAAAGTTGGACAGCCCCAGAAGATTGATTAAACCTATAAACCCTCAATGACATATACAACTACAATGCTGAGAATGAAAACGATGTCAAGAAAATAATTGATGAAGAATACAGGCTTGACCAAATAAAAAATTTCTCTCTGGACCACATCAAATGCAAATATGTTCTCTTCTCCATGAACATGTGGACAATCATTCCTGCACTAGATTTTTAAAAGGAAATGTACACAACAAACCTCTAACAAATCCACATGAAGTCAATGCTAAGGGACAATTTTGTGGCCTAGAAAAGGTGCACTCACAGGGATTAAATCACAGTGAAGAGAGGCTCCTTCACTGTCCCAAAATAAGGTTCTTCATCACAGCAAGGAGACTTCCATACGCTATCAAAGGAAGCTCCAAAGATCCCTAGTTGCAATTTTCTATTCACAGCTAAGACGCAATCAAAGGGAGCCTAAATGAACCCCTAATCGACAATAATAAAGAGACTCAATACACAGTCCTAAAGGATGTGTTTTAGGTGTTGTTCAAGTAAGGAGACCTAGCACGTATTAGTATTTCAGTGGCAACATGATGATGACAGCATTGTGATTGAAACTATTCCTGAGGACTGTTTATAAGGTTGGTAACCTACAATCATATTATATTAATGAAATCTGTCCTAGACCAAAGTTCAAATCATTACACTCAGATTGAGTCAAGTCCTTGTACAAATTATACTACTGCATTTATAGTATTTGTTGACTAAAGATCAGAGGCCAGACTTGCTGCTAGGCTAGACCACAGGACATAGCTAGCAGAAAAGGTATTGACTTGAAAGAGTGACAATGGTGGAGCTGCACCTCTAGGTCATGGATTGGTAACTGTATGAAGGAAGAGGATTGAAGGTTGATGCCATATCTCATAAAGCAGTTACAGCTAGTGCAACGAGCAGTTATCAGTGTTTTTGGGAGCTGTATTGGGTCAAGGGTTGACCATGTTCAACTCAGATTGATGAGCATCCTATTCGTGCCATATGGATGAACTTACATTGATGTCAGAGTGTCAGCAAGGAAATTTTCAAATATCTTAATACAAAGAAACAAGTAATCAAATTCCACTAAAATGCACTTAACTTTACATATGCCAAAAAGTAGAGGAAATAACTAAGCTAGAACCTGATCCAAGAAAATGCAACGTATTATCATCCTATGCTTAGTAGAGCTTACAAGGAAATGGGTTGGATATGTGTTTAAAGTCTGCAAAATCAAAAAGATATAATCTAAAGGTAGCCCCAACAATCTGAACAGGCAACAGGATATGATAATAATTTATTCAAAGAGATATTCTCAGCCAATGAGGTAAATTGGATTCACCTTTATGATAGCATGAATATAGTATTATTTCAGTGATTTCTGAGGCATTTCCATTCACATCTTATGATAAATAAATGTCTTTCAACTACTTGAATCATGGTACAATCACTACCTTGACTGCTTTAAAGGGAATTCACTACTCAAATGGATTTGGTTAGCACTCCCTAAATACGATTGTGGGAATATTTTCTAGTTCAATCCTAAAAGATTTTATAGTTCAATCCTAAAAGATCCTATATCATGGAATCTGACAGTCCTGCTATTTTTTATGCCTACAATCTGAATTTATTCCTCAAGCCAGATGGGAAAAGGAAATCTCATCCTTTTACTGTCAATATTCATATAGAAGACAAAGTTATTGACATATGAGATGGATATTCCTTGGTAGAGAAAGGCTTAATGTGTAAAGGTGGTGGTATGCAAAACAAAAAAAGGAAAAAAAAGATGGAGGGAATAAATAGAAATGTCTCCTCTCGTTTATATATTTTACTGATTTGGAAAAAAAAGCTTACTCATTTTCATTCTTCTTCCTTGTCTGTTTGTTGTCCCATTTTCTGCTACTATTGACTTCTTTGTCTTTGAAACCAACGCATTTCTTTATCTCTTTATGTCCTCATCCATTCTCTTTCAAAATGTTTCGATTAAAGGTTTACTCCATGAATTTCACATAAACTCATCATCGATACCTATTGATCTTCACCATTTGAGTCTCAGCATGACAATTTTTGTCTCTGATACCTATTGCCATGGTTCTTTCATACCTTCAAAGGAGAAGCAGCTTCAACATGCACAACAATGAGAAAAGCACTGGGAAAAGATGAAGAAGACAATGGAGATGTAGGACAACAAAGATGTCTCTATTTCTAATTGATTAATTGCAAATAAATGATAGTCTCAAAGTGTGGTAATTGAAAGGACAACTGCCTTCAGAGTAAGTTCATTTTTTCCCTTTTTGAATGTGACATGGCATATTAAGGTTTAGTAATCCCCTGATAGGAAAGTATCTTTGAATTTAACACAACATATTAAGGTTTAGGAATTCCCTGATTGGAAATTACTACTAACGAACACTTAAAAATGGAATTACCATAAGCTGCAATATTGGTTGGATCACCAAGAAACTAGTACTGTTATGCAGCATGGATGGACTGTTAAATTTGAAGACAGAGTACGGTTGGATCACCAAGAAACCAGTACTGTTACGCAGCATGGATGGACTGATAAATTTGATGACAGAGTATAGTAAGAAACACGAAATTTCATTACCCACTAATTTAAATCAATGTTCACTGCAAATGAGATAACGTGTCCTTCAAATCACATTATACACTTGCTTGAATCATCACTGCATTGAGCCATGATCTATGAATTGTAGGGATACCCAAAGAGCAGTCAGTAACTAAAATTATTTATGCCAACACCATGGAACTAGAGGGAATGGATTCAATGGAGATCAAGACCTTACGTTGTGTTTTTCTAAGTGGAAGAGGTCCCTAGAAATTAAAATTTTCCTGGAGATAGGGACAAGCAACTAATAACAAGCGGAAGCACTAACAATGCATTAAGCACTAAAAATTACCCTTACTTAAAAGTATTTAGCTTTAACATATACCAAGCATATAATTTAATTGTTCACACACTCTATGCTTCATACTAAGAACACATCTACTTGGATGATGTAACTCCATTGTGTCTTGTTGTTGGTATACCTATCGATGGCAAGCATGATTTCCGTTGCGTTTAAATCAATTCATAACCATTAATGTATTATACATAAGGGACTTTAGTTAAAACTTTATGAGAGCGATAAAATTATTATACTCCTTAAATGAAGCCTTGAGCTATGGTTAATACTTATAAAATGAATTGATTGATTATCGCATAATCCCATTGTCATATTAAATATAGATTTTGGGTTTAATGACAGTGCCCTCTTGTAAATTCATACTTGAATCTAGGGTTTCCAAGTTCCCCTCCATCGCGTGCTCATCTTGTGATCGACCTAACTGAATCAATGGATGATCAGGATGATGTTAAGGAAATCAAGGGGTATAATTCAATAGTCTTAACCCTAACTTTCTTCCTATTAACAATTCATTTTCATTTCTATGTTTTGCCACTGCTTGGCACTGGTGTTGTCATAGCGCCTCTATTCCACGTGTATTTTCCCTCATTTGGCACATGGAAATTTCACTGAGGCAACGAGGCATGGCATCGTTTTGTTAACACTATAGTTTTCCTTCACAGAAATTACACATAATATTTAAAATGCTTCACTAGTGTTCTTATGATAGTCACTAGTTTCAGTGTCTGAAATATTTTTTATTTTTATTTTTCTTGACAAAACCCTCTTCTATATGTGGAATTCATGGTCTTCGTTACATTGGCAGTCTAATTGTTTCCTTCCTTCCATTACTCATACCAGGGTCTCGCCATCCCCCCTAGGTAATATCTCACCATTGTATTTTCCCTTCAACATATTGTGTCTTTCCATTTCGAAAATACCCTTGATGTAGTCAATTTTTTTTTCTTTTAGGAAGCAATAACAATATACAAGATTGATCTGGCAGTCCAAGGTTTGAATACCATATGGGGTAATACTACAAGTATTTCTGAGAAATATTAACATTAGTTCCACTGAAAATGTTTTTGCTCCCTTTGTAACTATATTGCAAGTCTTGCCTCCTAGAAGAATAGTACTCACTCCTCTTATTGTTCCTTGGCCTACAGGTATGAGGATGTCATTATTAGCATTTTCTTTTATGAAGTTGGGAGCTAAGGTCATCGCTCTAAAATTTGGCTTGCTATGACTTTTAGGTCAATCATAAATCGAGCTTCCACAGGTTATTTGGTGTGAAGACCCATTTTGTTGTAAAATGGTTCACTTTACAATCCTTTTGAGATTGATTGGGTGAGGAATCATTGTTATGTTGGAAATTTCTTTTTCGTTATCACTATTACAAGGGTTAATTTTTATTTTATTAGATGCTAAATATTATTTTCACCCTTAGTCTCCATACCAAAAGTTTATGACAATGTAAAGTGTATCTCATGCACAAACATGATCGCTGCCCTCAAGGATTTTTCTTTCTCAATACTAGAGTTTCGTTGTCATTCCCATATGGTTACGTTTCAAAATGACTATAAACCATCTTAGGCTATGGAAATTTTGTTGTTTTCTTCTTTTAAGTATGGTATATAATGACTTACCATCTAGGCACTCATCCTGGTGCTAAGAAGGGATTTTTTTTTTCGATGCTGAACTAAATGGCATGCTTCTACATAACTCATGTTTCTAGTGTATTTCGAAAATCAATGTTTTTTCCACTATCTAGTTTTTTCCACTAAATTTATGGATGTTGTTAAGTTAATAACATGTATTGATTGTTATTATTTTTCTATGATCATTGTAGTTCTGATATCATGGGATAATGAAAGTATAGTAACGAACTGCATTTAGAATATTGCTATTGTAAATGTAAAATGTTTAAATAAAGTTTATTCAGAGTTGCATGTACCCTATTCTAGCAGGATCCTTAAACTGTGTTTTTGTTTTCTTTTGATATCCAGAAATTGCTCTAGCTACAATGCTCTTAACATTAGAGAAACTTTAAGTTAACTTCACCCATAAATCTGGTGTACTCATAATTTTTTTTGTAATCACCTAACTGTAGCTTCATCAGGGAACCAATTCCTTCTCCAATACCTCTAGACCCCTACTCAACTTGAGCACCTTGTATTTGCCTAATTTGTTTGTGTATTAATTCTACCTTGTAAGGAGATAATACTAAAGTAAAGTCTTCATCTAATTTTCCTAATGATATAATAGTTGCTCATTCAGTATAAGATTTATTCCTTCCTGTTTCGCTAAGGTGGTACAAGTTTCGGCCCTCTGAGAACATTTAGACTTCACCTTCCTAACATACATAACTTTTAATGTCACAACTACTTTGCGAATTCATAATTAAGGAATTTCCTATAAACTTGAAGTATTAGTAAATTAGTGATCATCACCCATGACAGTCTCCTCTATATATATATATATATTATATATATATATATATTATATATTATATATACTATATATTATATATATATATATAATATATATATTATATATATATATATATATTATATATATATTGCTAAGCTAGAAACAATTTATAGTATAAAAGACCATATAATGATATTTAGGCAACAATTACATATATTTTCATATTTATTACCAAGTTATTTCCTCGTATGAACTCGTTCTCTAAACTACTCATGCAGATAAGGAGTCAAGTATCTATAATGTAACCATTCTTTTTCTTTACACATACTTGCATCAAAATTTGAGAGAGCATCTACAATGCGCAACTAAATAATTTTCCTAAACAAAATACTATCGTATTCATTATAACATCCATGCATGTTCCATACTATTGAATAAGAGAAACATATGTAAATAAATTATGTACATGCGCACCTACTCAATCAATCTACTCGACACTTAGATGCACTCAACTCAGACCGTATTCCAAGGCTAGAACTACACTTGGAAAAGACCACCGTTCTCCCAACCATTAATTAATTCTACAATTCCCCCCAAGCTGAGATATATTTCCAATGAGAATCAACCCCCTTTGGTTCCTAGATCACATATTTTTATAGCCTTGCTTCCCAACAGATTTCCTTGGCAGGGTCCTGCATTTTTGGGTTTGTGAGCCCACTATCGAAGTTTTTTTCTTCCTTTACTTTAAAGCCCGTCTTTCTCTCTTGTCACATTGTATTTCACTCATACTTAACATCTTTTTTGAGCTAAGTGATTTAACAAATATTTCTCTCCCATATTTTTAAATATTATATATTGCGTCCTAGGGATTTTTAAGAGTTCTTTGTAAGGAAAATTTATTTTGATCTCACTCATCCAAAATGGTTTTGTAATTTGGCAAAAATCTCTTTACTCTAGTATTTCTTTTCCAATTAATTCCCAACCTTTTTATTTATTAATAAAATATTTATTTATTACAACCCAATAACTTATTATCACATTTAGTACAATCAAACATGGATTTCTCGCCATTAATCTAAAAATAGTCTAAAACTAGTTCAACCTAATGTAGCAAGACATTAACATCAAAAGGAGAGAGCCGATATTACAAATTCTCAAAGCTATGATATTTTATTTTGTTAAATTCATTAAATGAAAACACCATTGTAAAGAAGGGCAACCCACTTAGTTTGTTACCAAAGAGAATTACAGAGGATAAACATCCTCTCGTTTAGCTATAGGAGTGGTTTATTGAGGTGGAAGAATTGTCTCGATTGTTAAATCTTGTAGCGGCAGTGTTTGAATCTGGTTTTTGA
Organism: Pinus taeda; assembly: GCA_000404065.3. NCBI lineage: Eukaryota > Viridiplantae > Streptophyta > Pinopsida > Pinales > Pinaceae > Pinus > Pinus taeda. Next base: position 25,239 of record APFE031442544.1, read on the forward strand.
TGGTGGCAATGGATTCAGCACCATCATAAACATCCAGTACACCAAAATTCTGAAGTTTAACAATTATAAATTGGATTTACAAAAATCTTTGCCGAATTTTTTCTAAATATAACCAGAATTTCCATAACTTTCCAGAAAATTCCTCCTGCTAGTTAAACTACGGGTTAACTATAATGAACGTATTTATAATGAAGGCATTTTTGTTGAGTGAAGCATCTGAAAAGGTATCATACAAGGTCAGCTACTTCCCTGCATGTTACAGTCCTTTCCTTAACTATTGACAAGGTAGCAGATAAATGTAGCCTGGCTTTGAACAACGTCAGAAATGTAAATGAATTTGGCCGGAGGTTTCTCCAAACCTTTCGGCCATGTTTATCTAATAGGATATGAAGCATTTAATGCTGCACATCTAGTGGTACATAGACCATTGGACAAAGCTGTAGTAGGTTGGTATACAGGCTGTCGGATGATGTACATCATACCAGTGGCCACAACATTGAATGATGCATAGCCTTGTTGATAGACAAACCTTTCTGTCATGACATGAAAGATATTTCAATTTGAAGGAAAAACATATATAAACAAAGGAGGGACTCGAAGGACTTTGCCTTCACGGCAAAGGCAGGAGGAATAGGTGAACATCAATGTCAAATGTTGATTCGTTGTCCTTGTCTCGACCAGATCGAATTTGATGGGAAAATTGTTGGCCGGGGGGTGATTGGGCCCTTTTTTTTGTTTTCGTCAATGATACCATGTTGCACGGTATTCCCATGGTAAAGGAGGCCTGCTCATTAAAATTCACCCTGAACACCTTTACCTTTGCCTTAGGTATGGAGATCAATCAATCTAAGTCCATGATTTTTTTCTTTCATATTTCCATCTAGAGGAATTTAACTCCTATCTTAGGGTTCTGTTGTGGTGAAAACACAACCCCCCCCATTATTGATTTGCTCAATTCAAAGAATGGGGACCCTTTCTATAAAATTTTTGGCTAAACCATGATCATAGGGGAAAAATAGGCTGACATTACCAACACTGCTAAACAAACCATGGTAATGGCTTATGATTGCAAACAATTATAAGACAAGGGGTCTCATCATGAGCCAGCTTGTTCAGTCCGATTATAACCAGTGAATGGCATTGTCAACTATCTGGCCACCAAACTAGGACAATGGCTTTTAAGAAAAATAAAAAATAAAATTTAAAGAAAATAAACATATACAAATGGATTTATCTCTAGATCAATAATTCTTAAACAGATGGGATTCTGAATCATTTATGATTAAAAGGTAACCCTGTCGAAACTATATATGTTTGCTGGCAGCAGTGGTTCTATTTGTGACAAATGAGTATATTTTAAAAGCTAAGCTGTAAAGTGACCCCTGCTTTATCTCTACAACTAATTAAACACTGATATAGAGTTTTGAAATATTTTAATTTATGAGAAATTTTAAGAAAATTTACAGTTAGATAATTCTAGCTTTTATGCAGATTAATGAACCTAGTCGAACATTTCAAACATAATTATCTCTTCTTTAATTATTTTTACTTTAATTTTAGGAAAATCTCATTCATATCAAACAGAGATAACTAGTTCTTCTCCCGTGTGTCGCCATTGTTGTGGTGAAAACACAACCCCCCCATTATTGATTTGCTCAATTCAAAGAATGGGGACCCTTTCTATAAAAATTTTGGCTAAACACCTTTTTGGATTTTTACTTAGTTGATTGTCCTACGCTTTCGTTAATTTTTCATTTTCTTTGGATTCTTGTTTCGATTTCTTTCTTAGAAACGATTTTTTATAAGCTTCCCATTGACATTTGTTTCACATCATTTGGTCAAATGGATTGAAAAGGGCACTCTTTTGAAATTCTGATCATTTATGTAGCCTGCGTTTAAAAATGTGTAAAATGTACAATATTGCATTTTGTAGATAAATTAGTACAATAATGCATTCATTTTAAATATTAACCCGTAGTGAGTTTTTACTAACATTTTTCCATATAGCCAAATCATGAAGCAACCAGATTTTAGTAATTTACTCCAATAAATTATTGATCTTGAAAAATCATAATTTCAAAGTGGCTATAATTTATTTTTCATTTTTATTAAAAATAGTTGTAGTTTATAAAATAAACCAAAATAAAAATTAATCTTTAATATTAAATCTTAAGTTAATTAAATTAATTATTATTTAAAAAATAATTAAATTAATTAAATTAAAATTTAAATATATAAAAAATATAAAAGATAGATTTTAATCGCATCGGAGGCTTTGATCGCATCGGGAGCTTTCAAATGACATGTTTCTAAAACCCTGATGGACTCATACCCTCCCGATGCCGATTGCTGATTTGGTTTATATCGCATCGACGACTTTGGCATTGTAACACATTTTGAGAACCCCATACCCTCCCGACGTCGATGGTCGATTTGGTTTATATCGCATCAGGGACTTTGGCATTGTAACACGTTTTGAGAACCCCATACCCTCCCGATTCTCCGATTACGTAAAACCCAAATCGTATTGCATTAACCAAAGGGGCATTGACCAAAGTATTAAAACTCGTGTTATATTGTTTTAACTTATTCATGTGTTATATTGTTTTCAAAATCACTCATACGTATGAGTGGACTGAATAAAAAGTAGTGTAGGTTAGTATATTTATTTATATTAGTTTATATTTAATATTAATTTGTAATAATTATATTACTTTAGATTAATTAATAATATGTAATATTTATTATTTAATTAAAATTTTAATTTCATTTGATTAATCTTAATTAGTTTTAATTAGATTAAATTTGTTTATAAAAGACTAATTAGATATCAATTAGTTAGATTAATAAATAGGTTATCAATAATTAGTTTAGTTTATAATTAACAATTAATTAGAATTCTAATTTAGGATTTAATTTTTAATGAGAATTTTGATTTTTTTTAGCCCAGCAACAGAATTTCCAGATTCATGCCAGATTTGATCCATCAACTTTGGAAGCTCATAGATTGAGTTATACTTGGCCAAATGAGGCCCACGATGGCTCATTGGAAAGAAAAAATCGAGGAGAACATTTTTGAGGAGGTTTCACTAACAGATTTAATCATTTATTGGGTCAAAAATCAAGCAGAAGATCAAGCTCCGGATTTTGAAAATAAAATCAATTTTCTGAGTTATTTTCTTCATTTTCATTTGTCCAAAGCCTCTTCTAATTGTAGATCCATTGGTTAATAATATCCTTGGCCAATCAAACTATCCCATGCATCAATGGAAAGCTTATATTTTATTTTCAGTTATTTATTTATATAGAATTTGATTGGATTTGATTTAATTGCCAGAAATGATATTTTGATTGCATCTTAATTTATTTTGATTTCTTTTTGCAGGAAAATAGTGGAAGAAATATGGAGAAAATGATCTTAATCAATGAGAATGCTCCAGCAATTGAAGATCAGAATTTTGAGCAAGTAAAATTGGATTTAGCAGATTTCTTTTCAAGAAACTCTTCTCTCAAGAATTCCTTCACAAATATTATAAATAACAGATTGCATAATGGAATAGGGGTTGCTCTCCTCTGCAAATTTTAGACTTCTAAAAACACTACTGTAATAGGAATTTAGAGTTGTAGGAGAGAGGAGAGAAAATCTCAGATCTGGGGATTATTGAGGATTTTTCCTTTGTATCTTGAATTATGTATGAGGGGCAGAGTTTGCACTATTGTGGCTCTAGTTTTGAAGGCAAAAGTTCAAGCAATGTAAAGGACTATTGGAGACCAAGATCAGAGAAATGGATGCAAGAAATTGGTATTTCTAATACTATTGTTTCAAATATCAGTTTCATTTTATGGTAATAGGAATGTCTCATTTTATTCATGTTTGTGCACTATTGTCAATATGGATAATTTGTCTCAATATTGTTATTAGGTATCTCTTTTCTTATGAATTAAAATCTGATTTCTGAGTAACTATTTACTCAGAAATCTATCTTATAAAGCTGATTTATTGAATGGTAATGTGTTGTGAACTATTTCCACATATCATTATTCAATTATTGGACTTACTGACTTGATAATTAATATCATTTTTGTGAACTACTTCCTGAATGTTGTTGGTTATTATTTCAGTTAAGAGGTCTCAATAGGATGTGTTTTGATATCCATAATATCAGCTAATTGAACTACTTCATTAACTTGATATTCATTATAAACAAGACATATTTAAATCCCAATACTTTAGTTATCTTGTTATTAGTTGGGTTAGATCTATATCTACCTAATTAAGATAGGATTTAGATTAGTTTCTTTTGCTTGCATCATAGAATAAGCTTGCATTTAGAGTAAATTCTACATTCTTTTAAGTCCTCTCCTCAAAGAGGCAAAATTTTAATTGTGGCTTGGCTGAACCCAAATCAGCTTAAGGGTCATTCTCTTTCCTGATCAGCAAGAAGAAGTGATCTGATATCCCTATCTATTGGTAGGTAAAGATACATCATAAACCAATAGCAATAGGGAGAAGGTAACTGGACCTAGTTTAACCAGTCGGAGCCACCACACCAAACGGAAAAGGCGCTGCTTTAAGGTCCGGACCGGGTGGTTATCCCTCATTGTTGTTGCAGCGATTTTCGAGGCATCAACATTTTTGGCGCTAGAATGAGGGCCTGAGATTTGTCTCAAGCAAAGTTTAATGGTAAGAGAAATTCTTCTGCTTTTAATCATGTCTTTCAATTTATTCAAAATGTTTCAAAATATGATTTTCAAGGAATTGATGAAGACATCTTATGCAGAATTTTTACTCTCACATTTGCGGCAAAAGCCAGAAGCAGGTGTAGAACTCTTCCAGTTGCTTCAATCCACAGCTGGGATCAATTTGTTACAATTTTTATATGTAAATTTGACGGCTATGATTATGAACAGGTATGTGAGGAAATTGAATATCTACGAAGGTTTGAAAATGAGTCTGTTAATAATTTTAATATTTGATTTCATTTGAATTGCTTAAGATTTAAAGACGAAGATAAACCTACGGAAGAAGAATCATTAGATTGGTTTGAATATATTTGTTCTCTTCCAACCATTCCCAATCCATATGAAATTAATTCAAGCTTTGTTCCATCCCCTTCCAATATAAATGAGAATCCCAATTTGGATGTGCAAATAAATTTTGATGAAGTGGTTTCACAAAGCTTGAAAAATATTTATATTCAAATTCAAGAAGACAACAACAGCAATTTTAGAGAAAAAACCGCCTTGAAATCTGAAAGCTACTTTGAAGTAAATTCGGAAAATCAAATCGTAAATCAGCAAGTACAACCAGTAATCAAAATGCAAATTGCTGTACAAATTTCTGAATTTCTCCATGACGAGCAAATGCCAAAATCAGAGAAGCAAAGCAGCGTTCTTCAAGAAAGCATACGCACGCAAAGGAATGATCTGCAATCTGAAATTTACAATGAGCATAATGCACAAGAATTCTCAAACAGAGACAGTTTTAAATGCATTGTTTCAGGTTCACATTTTTCCCTCTATCCTGATATTTTTAATGATAGTAATTTTTCCCCTCTTGGTATCAATGATATTTCAGAAATTAAAGAGGATGATTTAAATGAATTACCATTAAATTTTTATCAAGGTAAAGAAACAATAATTGATCATTCTTTTTGCCACTAATGAACATGAGATTTTTGTTCCTCCTTGTTTTGATATATTGGATAAGATCGAAGAGAATTCTAGAGAATCTTGTGAGGTCATTTATGATAATTACTCTGATATTGAGGATGTTGATTTCAATTTTTCTGAAGAAAATCCTCATGATAAAATTCAAATCATATCTAATAATGAGGAACATTTCAATTTAGAAATTATTCCAACCCATCCTCATTATAAAGTAGCAAATTATCTTCATGATTTCATTATTCAAGAAAACATTCCAATTTATGATTCATATCATGATCAAACTCTCATTTCTACTCATAATCATAATTCGTTTTCTAATTCACAAGTTGGAATTCAAAATTTTTCAAATTCCATAATTCTGGCCAGTCCTTGTGAAAATGAAATCATTTCAACAATTCCAATTGGTGCTGTAAACATTAGTTGTACAAATAGTAATTTCATTTTAGTTTTTATTTCACAGTTATTATTGTTTAAATTTAGAATTTATTTTCTGATTTTTATTTTGCAAAATTTTCACACTTTTCGCTGGCATATTGAACACCTTACTATCAAACATTCAATTGATGCATTGCCCAATTGGGAAATTCAAGTTTCATATTATAATCATCAGCATCAAAAGATATTAATATTCCAATTTAAATCAATGCTAATGTTTCATCAAAAGCTTTTATCTTTTCAAAGGCAATCTCAACAAGAGAATGCATTTTTGCAATTTGGCCAGCAATTTAATTCAATTAATAATTTTCCATTTCATTTGAAAGATTTCCATCCATTTTTCATTAATTCATTTGAAAAATATTTGGAAGTTTTTCTCTCAATGGAAATGGTTAATAGCTTAACATTTGTACATAACACTAACAATTTTTTCCAGGCCTTTGAATTTGAAAACTCATATCCACAATTCGGCCTGTCATCTCCTCTTTTGAACATTTCCCAATTATTAATGGAAATCCATCCAGATTTTTGTGATCCAATTGCTATCGAATTGGAAAAGAAATTTCATGAGAGAGATTTTAAATCAGTTACTAACAATAACTATATATTTTGATTTCATATTTAATTTTCTTAGTTTAATTAGATTTGTATTTTTATTACTAACATTTGAACTGTACATAAACACAGGAATAAAATTGAGAAAATGGCTACACTGGAAATATGACTATACCTAGTCATTTTCATGTATATGGTTAGAATAGGAGTAGAATTAATTTAGTTAGCTTGTTTTATGTAGTTAATTTATTTGCAATAGTTCTGTAGATTAAAAAATAAAACAAAGCAATCAGCCTTCTCATACATGTTCAGTGGGAACATTTTTCCTTATCAGAAAATTTTAATTCTTGCTTTCCTTTTTGAAATTTCTTATAGCGATATCTCTACTTTGCCTATTTTGAATAATGTCTTGATTAAATTCAATTAAAGTTGCACTTGGTATCGATTGCCTCAAAGCCACTTTTCTTTATTTCGAGATGTCCTTCTAAGATTTTCTTTTGAAATTTATATGGTAAGGATTTGAGGATATAAAAGCTTCATGATTCCATTATCCCATGAGATGTATGACTGACTATGATAAGCCTAATTCTAATTCAATCATTATTAGTCATTCTAACCTGTCACGGCAATCATATAAAGTTCATATTATCTTCCTCAGAATTTGCCAAAAGCTGATCTTAAGGATGCCCATTTTGCCGAGTGCACACATTTAAATCTGTTTTGGTATTTTTCTACAATTAGTGGCTTAATCTCATTCTAATCTTTAGTTTATTATCTGATGCTGTAAAACGCATCATATTTATTTACTAAAGGCATTATTGAACAGTCACTATAACAATACAGATTTTTCTCAAAAATTAATTCGGAATGAGCAGAGGTAATAAATTGTTGTTTCACTTCGAAAGGGAAGCATAGTTTCATATTTATTTCTGGTAAATTTTATATTCCACGGACATCAATAAACATATTTTATTTACACTGATTACGCACTTAGATTTAGAATAAATAATGAGATGATTTTAAACGAAGGAAAAATTTTGATAAATCAAAGGAAGGATTTGAAGATTTATGAGGTAAAATCTGCAGACAACTTCCTTCCAGGTACGCATTTACAAGTTCGTTCTCATCTCTTATTAGTTTCTATTTTTCTTGGTTTATTTTTGATTCGTGTTCTGTTTTATTTGCAGGTTTTCATTTGTTTTCAAAAATTTGAAGTAAGCAGTAAACCCATTTCAAATTTGCAACAGGTTCAGGGAAATTTTACTTTTGATTCATTAGAATTTAAACATTCTTTAACATTGCTTTTATTCACTCAGAAAACCCAATTGAAATTTCAAGGAACATCATAAGACCATTCGCATCATAAGATTTCATCGGGAGTAGTTCTTAGCATTTCTTTTGATAACAAATTGTTAATAAAAAGCTCTCCGATGTATTATCTTACTCATATGCCATATCACATTTCGCATATCGGAGCTTTGCAATTGAAGTATATTTCCATTATCATGAATCGCCGATCTCTGATAAATGACTTTACAGATATTGCGATGACCACATAATTCCAAACCCGATATCAAATTCAAATCAAGTATAAAAAACATCGCGCCCGTTCAATCACAATAATGGTAAGAGCATAACTTTAAAAGAGGCCGATGTCTCGGATCCGATATGTTATTAAAGTCCCATCATAAAAAATTATCGGGTCCGCTCTTCATCATATATCGGCATCGCAGGAATTATATTGTGTTACAACGGGTACCCAAAGTTTGTCGATTGTCGATTAGCTACGTCATCCATCGCATCGTCGATATTGCAATTGTTTAATCACATTTTTATGCTCATATCACTTCTCTGAATCTACGATGTGCGTTTTGCGATATGGGAAGCACGATGCAATTAATTCTTCGATCTCTGATATAATATTTCTTTAATGATGCGATCGCTTCATTTCATTGCACATGTTCTTATCGGCAATTTTCCATTGCAATCTCCGATGCGATAGCTTCCAATGCATTCCTTTGAGCCATTAACATTTAATCGATATATGGCATAGCAACAAAAGTGAAGTCTTGCAAATTAAAATAGAAGCATGGTGAAGAAACAAGTTATGTGAATCATCCGATACGGCGATGTGTTATTTTAAAAGCGAGCTTGGGTAACCACTTTACGAAAAAAACAATTGATGACAAATTTGCAGCACACAAAACTCATTTCAATTTCTCATACATTTTAGTTTTAAATATATAATTCCATAATTAAAAATGGAATTCAAGACCTCTCTATTTTCATATTTAAATTTTATTATCTTAGATTTGGTCTTAATTCTGAACTATTTATAAAATCATGGAGTTTATATAAAACTAATAATATTTTGAGAAGCAGTCATTACTGCAAATTCTCATTTTCATTTCTGATGCATTTCTTTTAATTTCAATTCCCTTGAGCACTAAGCATTCCATTTTTACATTTTTACTACTTACTCTAGTGTAAGTAAAATAAATAATGATTTTGGGTTATATGATTTTGGTTAGTTTGACTTCTTCATGTTTTTAATGTTAATTAAAATAAGAAGTCAGCTAGTTTGGAGAAACTGATTCATTTCAGGTAAGATCAAAAGCAATTGTCCAATGGTAAGATTTATGTACCCACTTTCATTAATTTCTATTTCGTTTCTTTAGTTTCAGTTTTGTTTTTCTGATATACAAATCTGTTTTGCAGCTCTTCACAAAAACTTTCAATCCTCTGCCAGATCATATTTTTGAAGTCCATAGTCTTCTTCTGGCTTAATTTCAAGAAGCAGCGATAGTCTTCATCGAAATAGCTACACCAGGGAATTTCTGAACCTTTAGTTTGTCCCTTTGAGCATTCCTGTTATTAAAAAATGATCAAGACAATGCTTTGAAACAAGAAGAATAATATCAGACAGAAAGTTTTCATTGTGGCTGAATTTTAATCGTCGCTGCTATCCAAAAAGTCTAAAGCATTTACAACCCTGCAAGGTATGATTTTTCTAAATACTCGACATAAGAAGAAATGATTACACGATTATTTTCTTTTTCATATTGTTGAGACATTGGTATAAGCATTCTTGTTTGAGTTTATCTTTTGAAGCTTGCGTTTTCTTTCATTTTTCACATTTCTTCATTTTAATTTTGTTTGCTGATTCTTTTCTCACTTTAGCATAAGACTTCTTTTCTTTTGGTTTTTAGTTTTGATTTTGGTGACTTTGCCGTAATTTATATGGAAGGCCTTCTTGTTACCTAACTATGGTCAGCATATATGGAGAAAAATTGTTAATAGTCACCTATTAGCTTTTTCTTAAATCTCTTAGTGGAGTTTGATTTTCTTATTATAAAAGTAAACATATTTAAGGAATAGATTACCAATCAAGAGAAGTTGGCAAAGTATCATAAAATCTGAAAATCTCTTTTTCATCAAATTGTAATCATTTTGGAATTTCAAAATTTCATTAAGATCTTTCAAAGTTTTATTATCAGTCAAGAAAAGTTATTTATAACCAAGTAAAGACACTTTACAGCAAAGCACCTTTAACACCTGAAATGTCATTCTTAACTCTTAAGGAGTCAATGATTCTCCCTGTCCAAAAAGTCTTAATTTTCTAAAGTATAATCCAGAAATATATTTAAATTAAAAAGATAAGAGGTCTCATCATGAGCCTACTTACCATGATCATAGGGGAAAAATAGGCTGACATTACCAACACTGCTAAACAAACCAGGGTAATGGCTTATGATTGCAAACAATTATAAGACAAGGGGTCTCATCATGAGCCAGCTTATTCAGTCCGATTATAACCAGTGAATGGCATTGTCAACTATCTGGCCACCAAACCAGAACAATGGATTTTAAGAAAAATAAAAAATAAAATTCAAAGAAAATAAACATTTATAAACGGATTTATCTCTAGATCAATAATTCTTAAAGAGATGAGATTCTGAATCATTGATGATTAAAAGGTAACCCTGTTGAGACTATAGATGTTTGCTGGAAGCAGTGACTCTACCTGTGACAAACGAGTATATTTTGAAAGCTAAGCTGTAAGGTGACCCCTGCTTTATCTCTACAACTAATTAAGGACTGATGTAGATTTTTGAAATATTTTTTTTTTCTCGGTAAATTGTCTAACTATTGTATTATATGTACAGAAAAAAGTTTACAGACATTTGTAGCATGACTATGACACTGGCTTCCATGGCAACCCTCGGCGCCATGGGTGCAACCGACTGAACCGAAAGCTCCCTCGCAGGGGTAGCAACCACCATATTTCCTGAAGCCTCTGGAAGACTGAATGAGGCTCAAAACCGATCCAAAAAGACCAAAACAAGACTCAGACTATCCATTTTGCTTCCAAGTAAACCAGCCCACGCAGGGACGACCTTCCACGACCGATTGGGACTGAATTTACCCCACCAACTGACACTGAGCATGACCAAAATGAACTGAGAATTGTAAAAAGCAACAGGAAGACAAACTGAATTCTAACCCAAACCAGGTGACCCGCGAACGACTGAATTCTGGACTGGAGCAGTGTGAGGGTGACCGCATCTGGAGCCTGCGCAAGGAGGCTACTCGTCCACAGGAGGCTTCTCCTCTTCAATTGTGCACCAGCCCTGACCTTCAGGGACTCCCTCCCACATGGCCGCCCATTTGGCACGCTCCTCGTCTGAAGCAGTCGTCGTCCTGGAGGTGGAGGGGTCTGCCATAGTAGCTTTCCCAGAGGTCCCTTCCCCACTTGGAGGAGGCAGCAAGGGGTTAGCTTGTTCTGGGCCTGCCGGGGGTGTATCCTCCCCTCCTGGTGGCGCTTCCTCTTCGGCACCCTCCGGGACCCAAGTAAAGAGAACTGAGACGTGAGCACAGATGTCGTGTGTATCCCGTGAATTGCCGAGGGTAAAGACCACAGTGCCAAACGCAGGGAGGGCTGGCCCCTCCTTGCTAGCTCCTCCAACCTCTGTAATTTGCCCTGCGTGGAGAGGTGTAATCCCCGCTCGACGGTAGCAGTAGTAGCAGCAGCAGTGGTGGTGCTCCCGCTCTGCTCCACCACGACCACGACCTCGATTCGATCCTCGTCCCGAGCCCCTTCTGCATGGCTGCCTATGTCGCAGCCGAGCCATGGACAAATTCCCCTCTTCTATGCTAGGTTGGAGCTGGTCGCGTGGCTTCCCTGCAGCCAGAATTCGGCACTTGCTCTGCCCAAGCACCACCACCACCTTTGATGCCTCTTCCAACAAATTGGCCCCTCCTGCTTCCAAGGTGCAGAGCTCATAGTTCGCCGCCCGAGCCTCTGAGTTTGCCTTCCTGCCTTCCGAGGAGCCTTCTGAGGTCTTATGGCTCGCCTCCGAGTCGAAATGACGAAGGGACCAAAGGGCAGCCTGTGATGGCGCGCACCTCTTCCCGCAGCAAACTCTCCCTTGCAGATTTTGCCACCAAGTAACTGAAAGATCTGGGAACTTTGGCCTAATGCCCCCTTCGGCCCGATATTTATCATATCCCCATTGAACCGAGCGCCACCTTCGATCCCCCATCCTATCAACCTGCGCGCATTAATGCCCTGAGCTCGCCTCAGCCGAAATGAACCGAAGGCGGCTTTGATCATATTGCATTTATTCTGCATGGGGCGTCACATGGGGGCCATGTGGCTCAGCCCACGGTATCCCTATGTCACCCGCATCTGGGGGATTTTTGAAATATTTTAATGTATAAGGAATTTAAAAAAAAATTACAATTAGATGATTCTTGCTTTTATTCAGACTAATGAACTTAGTCAAGCATTTCAAGCATAATTTTCTCTTCTTTAATTATTTTTACTTTAATTTTAGGAAAATCTCATTCATATCAAACAGAGATAATTGGTTCTTCTCCCGCGTGTCGCCATTATTGTGGTAAAAACACAACCCCCCATTTTTGACTTGCTCAACTCAAACAATGGGGACCCTTTCTATAAAAATTTTGGCTAAACACCTTTTTGGATTTTTATTTTAGTTGATTGCCCTACGTTTTTGTTGATTTTTAGTTTTCTTTGGATTCTTGTTTTGATTGCTTTGTCAGAATCGACTTTCTATAAGCTTCACATTGACGCTTGTTTTGCCTCATTTGGTCAACTGGTTTGAAAATGACACTCCTTTGAAAGTCTGATTATTTATGTAGCCTGCATTAAAAAATGCATAAAATGTACAATATCGCATTTTGTAAATAAATTAGTTCAATAATGCATTCAGTTTAAATATTAACTCGTAGAGAGTTTTACTAACATTTTTCATTTTTCGGCCAAATCATTAAGTATCGATATTTAAGAAGTTTACTCCAATTTCTAAATCAATTATTAATCTCGAAAACCCAAAATTTTCGAAGTGGTTGTAGTTTATTTTTTTACTTTTATTAAGAGTGGCTGTAGTTTATAAAATAACCCTCATAAAATAAAATCAAAATCAAAATTGATTTTTATTATTTAATCTCAAATTAATAAATTAATTATATTTAAAATAAATATTTAATAAACTAAAATATAATATATTAAATATTATTATATATATATCGGATCGGAAGTTTTATGGGCAAGTTTAAAAACCCTGATACATACCATGCCCTGATGCCCCGATGCAATATCGGATCGGGGAATTCGACTTGACATATTTAAAAAACCTCGAAGGGCATATCCCCGATCGCCGAAATTTTAAAAAACCATAAAGAGCATATCCCCGATGCGATATCGGATCGGGGAAGTTGACTTGACACATTTTAATTGTCCCCGATATCCATCTCCCTCCCGATCTGATATGCTGATTGCGAAATTCAAAAGGCATATGGGCATAATGCATTAATTCAAGTTTTATTAAAAGCTTGGTATTTATTTCAAGTTTTCATCATACGTGAGTGTAAACAAAAGTAAAGTATA
>APFE031442557.1:0-12405 GCA_000404065.3 Pinus taeda
AAAACAAAAACAAACAAAACAAAACAAAACAAAAAACAAAGGAAAATGAGTACAACATACCCAAAAAAAAACAAGAGCAAACTACAAAATGGAGAAAAAAAATGCAAAACAAAAGAAAACGTGTACAACACAGCATGGCCATGCTCAAACTCGACAAGACAAAACATGCAAACAAAGACAGAAAAATTTGCAAACAACCCCTCTGCTCATCATCTCTCCTGCAATGTGTTGTGCTCCACTGAAAAGAAAAAAAAAGTGGGTTGAATAAGGTTAAAATAAACACAGTTAGTAATGGTGAACATATTTCAAAACCAATAATGATTTATAATAGTAAACTCACCTCCCTTATAGTTTGTTTTATAACGATGAACACTTTCTTTTGTATTACACTTTCTTGTGCTCATCAGAACAAGCCATTTACAACAGATACACAATAAGATATTAGAATCATTATATAAGTTAAACTAGAGAGTTGAACGCAATAATTACTCATATAAAAAAACATACCTTTCTTTGAAATTGCTATATAAAATGTGAGAGCCCATTTTGTACTTCACATATTCATATTCACTAGAACAAGCCATCTACAATACATACACAATAAAATATTAGATTTCTAATGAAAGTTAAACTAGAGAGTTTGAAGGCATGAACTTGTCATGCAATTTAGTTCAAGTCTAGTTATATTTTGTGTTATATGTCAAAAACGTATAAATTTTCTAAACTAGATGTACTTCTACTATATATACAAACAAGGTTTTCATAAGAGATAATTTTTTATCAAAAATTAAATAAAATAATAAATAATAATAAAATAATATAAGCATATCTCAACATATTGAACACCCAAAATCTTAGGGTCCACAAGGTGGTAGCGTTGTTTGTTAACACGATGTTTGATTGGTTGAAGGGTAAATATGCTTGCTTGCTCGAATTTACCCACTTCCTCTATAGGGGATGTTGTGTGGGGGTGTGTGATGTGGAGTAGAAAACATGCAATTTTAGAGATACCATTTGATGCATATGTCAAACCACTAATTGAGTAGTACTACCCGAGAACCATGCTAGAAGCAGAAATAGTCGTGCAAAAAAATAAATATAATACTATTTTCTTGGAAAACCACATGACTCACCCATCCTATATGTTGCATCTACATTGCCTAAGATATCTTCTCCACTCGACCATCGTAAACACTGCAATTATACTCACTCACTACAAAAAGTAATATTATATATGAGATCACAAATAAACCAAGAGAGAAACTGATAACAAATATATAGAGCAATAAATTAATGATACACATACATTCTTACCCTAAAAAATATGGATCAGCGATCGTCCACTTTGCTTCTATAGAATGTCTAGGGTATCTTAACCACTATACAACATTGGTCGCTCGCTGCACAAAGCAAATCAATATAGTAATGTATGAGACCACATATAAAACATATAATAAATAAAAAAGAACCATATGCAGACATGAATAAGCGAAAGATAATTATAAGTGAAGAGCATTGCATATAGTTAAGGCGAATCACCTTCATTTATGAATGATAACATCCATCTCATCTCTTTTATTTCGTTTCCATGTTGTCTTCCTTTCCTTTCACACAACACAACAAACAAAACCAAGACCAAACTACAAGAAATGAGAAAAAAATGCAAAGCAAAAGAAACGAGTACAACAGAAAGCATGGCCATCCTCTCAACAAAAACAAAGCATATAAACAACAACAAACAAAAAACTGCAAACTTCTGCTTTGCACATTATCTCTATTGTAGTGTCCTCTTCTTTGCTGAAAAGAGAAAAAAAATGAGGGGTGAATAAGGTTAAAATAAAGTCACAAATTGTACTGGTAAGCATAATTCAAAACACAATTACTCATAGTAGAAAACATACCTCGTCCAAGGTTTGTTATATAAGGATAGACACTCGATTTTGTATTCAACTTACTCGTGCTCAACAGAACAAGCAATCTACAACAGATAAATAATACGATATTAGAATCATTATACAAATAAAATTGGAGAGTTGAATGCAAAATCAATCATAATGTGAAACATAATTCTCTTTGAGTATTTTTATATAAAGGGGGATAATCCATTTTGTGTTTCACATATTTGTGCTCACTGGAATCAACCATCTAGGGTAGATACAAAATAAAATATAAGAATTCTAATCAAAGTTAAACTAGAGAGTTGAAGACATGAACCTGTCATTGAACATAATTCCAGTCCATTTATATTTCATGCTATATCTCAAAATATATAAATTTGCTAAACTAGATGTAATTCTACTAGGAATAATGCAATCAATGTTATCATAAGAGAAATAATCCTTATTGTAAGAGGGATCTAAGCATATTTAAACATATTGACAACCCAAAATCCTAGGGGACACAAGGCAATAGTGTTGTCTATTAGCATAATGGTTGATTGGTTGAAGGCTCAATATGCTTGCTTGCTCGACCTTACCATCCTCCTCTTTAAGGCATGTTGTGTGGGGGTGTGTGTGTGATGTGAACCAAGAAAGCATATAAATTTAAACATATTATTTTATGTATAGGCCAAACCACTAATTAAATGGTAATACCCAAGAACCATGCTAGAAGGGAAAATGTCGAGCAAACAAAAAATAGTAAGACTATTTTGTTGGAGAACAACATCGCTCACCCATCCTCTGCGCTGCGTTTATGCCTAAGGTATCTTCTCCACTCGACTCTCCTAGACACTATAATTGTAGTCACTGCACAAAGTAATATTATATATGAGATCACGAATAAACCATGAGAGCTTAAATAACAAATATATAGAGCGATGAATTAACCATACATATCTTGCCCTCCCTTGGCTAATATTATAGTAGTGGTAATAATGAAAAGCAAGCCGAGTATAACTTCTCCATTTCTTTCATATCAAAGTTATCGGAAAAATCTTAAATCTCACACCCATGAAAAATATCATACTACCTCGAAACCATTACAAATCATTTTGTGCAAACAGCGAATATTTCAGTGTATTACAGGAAAATAGTACTTTGTAGGAGAAAAATATCCCTCACCCATCCTTTATGCCATGTTTGTTAAAAGTCCATTGCATCTTCACCGCTTAACCTTTGTAGACTATACAATTGTAGTTGTTCACTACATAAAAAAGATCAATATATCCGATTATGAGGGCATAGATAAAACATATAATAATTTGAATAGCAAACAAATGGAGGCACAGATTAGCGAAAGATACTTTTAAGTGAAGTGCATTACATATAGATATGTTGACTCACCTTCATTTTTTCCATAGAAATCTCCATTTTCTCTATCTGCTTCATTCATTTCCTTTCCACACCCAACAATCAAAACCAACACCAAACTACAAAAAACATAAGATAATAAAAATAAAACAAAAAACAAAGGAAAACAACTACAACATACCTAATAAACGAAATCAAGACAAAAGAACAAAAAACGAGAAGAAAAATGCAAAACAAAGGAAAACGAATACAACAAAACATGGCCATGCTCAAACTCAAAAAAAACAAAACATGTAGACAAGAACAAAGAAAAAATTTCCAACATCCCCTCTGCACATGATCTCTCTAGTAATGTGTTGTCCTCTGCTGAAAGGAAAAAAGTGGGTTGAATAAGGTTAAAATACACACATAGTTAGTAATGGTAAACATATTTCAAAACCAATAATGATTTATAATAGTGAACGCACCTCCCATAGAGTTTATTTTATAACGATGGACACTCTTATTTGTTTTCCACTTGATTGTGCTAATGAGAACAAGCCATCTACAACAAATACAAACTAAGATATTAGAATCGTTATATAAGTTAAACTAGAAAGTTGAACGCAATAATTACTCATATAAAGAAACATACCTTCATTTATGAACGATATCCTCTATCTCATCTATTTGATTTCGTCTCCATGTTGCATTCATTTCCTTTCGCACACTGAACATACAAAACCAAGACCAAACTACAAGAAATGAGCAAAAATTCAAGACAAAGGACAACGATTACAACACAAAGCATGGCCAGGCTTAAACTCAACAAAAACAAAACATAGAGACAACAACAAATAAAAATTGCAAACTTCCCCTTTACACATTATCTCTACTATAGTGTACTCTCCTTCGCTAAAAGGGAAAAAAAAGTGGGGCCAATAAGGTTAAATAAAGACATGGATAGTATTGGTAAGCATAATTCAAAACAAATAATTATTCATAATAGCAAACATACTTCGTCTAAAGTTTGTTATATAAGGATAGACACTCGATTTTGTATTCCACTTACTCATGCTCACTAAAATAGGCCATCTACAACAAATAAATAATAAGATATTAGAACCATTATACAAGTTAAACTGGAGAGTTGAATGCAATAATCAATCATAATGTGAAGCATACCTCTCTTTTAGTTTTGTTATATAAAGGTGGATAATCCATTCCGTATTTCAAGTATTCGTGCTCTCTGGGATCAACCATCTGGAGTAGATACAAAATAAAAAATTTGAATTCTAATAAAAGTTGAACGAGAGAATTAAAGTCATGAACTTGTCATCCAACTTAATTCAAGACTATTTATATTCAATCTATATCTCAAAATATATAAATTTTGTAAACTAGATGTAATTCTACTAGGAATAATGAAATCAATGTTATCATAAGAGATAATTGTTTTTGTAAGAGGAATCAAAGCATATTTAAACATATTGACCACCCAAAATCCTAGGGGCCACAAGGTAGTGGTGTTGTGTATTAGCATAATGGTTGATTGTTCAAAGGCTCAATATGTTTGCTTGCTCGACCTTACCATCCTCCTCTGTAAGGCACATTGTGTGGGACTATGTGTGTGATGTGGACCAAGAGAGCATATAAATTTAAACATACTATATATGTATATGTCAAACCACTAATTGAGTGATGTTAACCAAGAACCATGCTAGGATAAAGTGTCGAGCAAACAAATAATAGTAACACTATTTTGTTGGAAAACAACTTCACTCACCTATCCTCTGCACTGCATCTACAATGTCTAAGGTATCTTCTCCAATCGACCCTCCTAGACACTAAAATTGTAGTCACGCACTGCACAAAGTAATATTATATATGAGATCATGAATAAACCATGAGAGCCTCAATAACAAATATACGGAACGATGAATTAACCATACACATACTTGCCCTCCCTTGGCTAATATTATAGCAACAACAATCATGAACAATAAGCCCTAAACAATCATGAACAATAAGCCCTAAACATGTGAACCCTAGTATAACTTTTCCATTTCTTTTAGATCAAAGTTATAGGAAAAAAACTCGTATCTCACACTCATAAAAAAATCACACTACCTAAAAACCATGACAAAAGGATAAATCATCGTGCAAACAACAACAACAAAAAATTGTATTAGAGGACAATAATATTTTGTAGGAGAAAAGTATGCTTCACCAATCATTTATGCCACGTTTTTTGAATGCCTAGTGCATCTTCACCACTTGACCTTTGTAAACTATACAATTGTAGTTGTTCATTATGTAAAAAAGATCAATATACCCAATTATGAGAGCATAGATCAAACATATAATAATTTGAATAGCAAACAAATGGAGGAACAAATTAGCCAAAGATAATTTTAAGCGAAGTGCACTACATAAAGATATGTTGACTCACCTTCATTTTCTCCATAGATATCTCCATTTTCTCTATCTGCTTCCTTCATTTCCTTTTCCACACCCAACAAACGAAACCCAAACCAAACTACAAAAAACGTAAGATTAAAAAAATAAAAAAACATAAGCTAAAAAAAAAACAAAAACAAAAACAAACAAACAAAACAAAAAACAAAGGAAAATGAGTACAACATACCCAACAAACAAAAACAAGACCAAACTACAAAATGGAGAAAAAAAAAATGCAAAAAAAAGGAAAACGTGTACAACACAACATGGCCATGCTCAAACTCAACAAGACAAAACATGCAAACAAAGACAAAGAAAAAATTGCAAACATCCCCTCTACTCATCATCTCTCCTGCAATGTGTTGTGCTCCACTGAAAAGAAAAAAAAGTGGGTAGAATAAAGTTAAAATAAACACAGTTAGTAATGGTGAACATATTTCAAAACCAATAATGATTTATAATAGTAAACTCACCTCTCTTATAGTTTGCTTTATAACGATGGACACTTTCTTTTGTATTACACCTTCTTGTGCTCATCAGAACAAGCCATTTACAACAGATACACAATAAGATATTAGAATCATTATATAAGTTACACTAGAGAGTTGAACGCAATAATTACTCATCTAAAGAAACATACCTTTCTTTGAGATTGTTATATAAAATGTGAGAGCCTATTTTGTACTTCACATATTCATGCTCACTAGAACAAGCCATCTGCAATACATACACAACAAAATATTAGATTTGTAATCAAAGTTAAACTAGAGAGTTTGAAAGCATGAACTTGTCATGCAATTTAGTTCAAGTCTAGTTATATTTTGTGTTATATGTCAAAAAAGTATAAATTTTCTAAACTAGATGTACTTCTACTATATATACAAACAAGGTTTTCATAAGAGATAATTTTCTTTCAAAAATTAAATAAAATAATAATAATAATAATAAAATAATGTAAGCATATCTCAACATATTGAACACCCAAAATCCTAGGGTCCACAAGGTGGTAGTGTTGTTTGTTAACTCGATGGTTGATTGGTTGAAGGGTAAATATGCTTGCTTGCTCAAATTTACCCACTTCCTCTATAGGGGATGTTGTGTGGGGGTGTGTGTGATGTGGAGTAGAAAACATACAATTTTAGAGATACCATTTGATGTATATGTCAAACCACTAATTGAGTAGTACTACCCGAGAACCATGCTAGAAGCAGAAATAGTCGTGCAAAAAAATAAATATAATACTATTTTCTTGGAAAACCACATGACTCACCCATCCTATATGTTGCATCTACATTGCCTAAGATATCTTCTCCACTCGACCATCGTAAACACTGCAATTATACTCACTCACTACAAAAAGTAATATTATATATGAGATCACAAATAAACCAAGAGAGAAACTGATAACAAATATATAGAGCAATAAATTAATGATACACATACATTCTTACCCTAAAAAATATGGATCAGCGATCGTCCACTTTGCTTCTATAGAATGTCTAGGGTATCTTAACCACTATACAACATTGGTCGCTCGCTGCACAAAGCAAATCAATATAGTAATGTATGAGACCACATATAAAACATATAATAAATAAAAAAGAACCATATGCAGACATGAATAAGCGAAAGATAATTATAAGTGAAGAGCATTGCATATAGTTAAGGCGAATCACCTTCATTTATGAATGATAACATCCATCTCATCTCTTTTATTTCGTTTCCATGTTGTCTTCCTTTCCTTTCACACAACACAACAAACAAAACCAAGACCAAACTACAAGAAATGAGAAAAAAATGCAAAACAAAGGAAACGAGTACAACAGAAAGCATGGCCATCCTCTCAACAAAAACAAAGCATATAGACAACAACAAACAAAAAACTGCAAACTTCTGCTTTGCACATTATCTCTATTGTAGTGTCCTCTCCTTCGCTGAAAAGAGAAAAAAAATGAGGGGTGAATAAGGTTAAAATAAAGTCACAAATTGTACTGGTAAGCATAATTCAAAACACAATTATTCATAGTAGAAAACATACTTCGTCCAAGGTTTGTTATATAAGGATAGACACTTGATTTTGTATTCAACTTACTCCTGCTCACCAGAACAAACAATCTACAACAGATAAATAATACGATATTAGAATCATTATACAAGTAAAATTGGAGAGTTGAATGCAAAATCAATCATAATGTGAAACATAACTCTCTTTGAGTATTTTTATATAAAGGGGGATAATCCATTTTGTGTTTCACATATTTGTGCTCACTGGAATCAACCATCTAGGGTAGATACAAAATAAAATATAAGAATTCTAATCAAAGTTAAACTAGAGAGTTGAAGGCATGAACCTGTCATTGAACATAATTCCAGTCCATTTATATTCCATGCTATATCTCAAAATATATAAATTTGCTAAACTAGATGTAATTCTACTAGGAATAATGCAATCAATGTTATCATAAGAGAAATAATCCTTTTTGTAAGAGGGATCTAAGCATATTTAAACATATTGACAACCCAAAATCCTAGGGGCCACAAGGCAATAGTGTTGTCTATTAGCATAATGGTTGATTGGTTGAAGGCTCAATATGCTTGCTTGCTCGACCTTACCATCCTCCTCTTTAAAGCATGTTGTGTGGGGGTGTATGTGTGATGTGAACCAAGAAAGCATATAATTTAAACATATTATTTTATGTATAGGCCAAACCCTTAATTAAGTGGTAATACCCAATAACCATGCTAGAAGGGAAAATGTCGAGCAAACAAAAAATAGTAAGACTATTTTGTTGGAGAACAACATCGCTCACCCATCCTCTGCGCTGCGTTTATACCTGAGGTATCTTCTCCACTCGACTCTCCTAGACACTATAATTGTAGTCACTGCACAAAGTAATATTATATATGAGATCACGAATAAACCATGAAAGCTTAAATAACAAATATATAGAGCGATGAATTAACCATACATATCTTGCCCTCCCTTGGCTAATATTATAGTAGTGGTAATAATGAAAAACAAGCCCAGTATAACTTCTCCATTTCTTCCATATCAAAGTTATCGGAAAAATCTTAAATCTCACACCCATGAAAAATATCATACTACCTCGAAACCATTACAAATCATTTTTTGCAAACAGCGAATATTTCAGTGTATTACAGGAAAATAGTACTTTGTAGGAGAAAAATATGCCTCACCCATCCTTTGTGCCATGTTTGTTAAAAGTCTAGTGCATCTTCACCGCTTAACCTTTGTAGACTATACAATTGTAGCTGTTCACTACATAAAAAAGATCAATATATTCGATTATGAGAGCATAGATAAAACATATAATAATTTAAATAACAAACAAATGGAGGCACATATTAGCGAAAGATACTTTTAAGTGAAGTGCATTACATATAGATATGTTGACTCACCTTCATTTTTTCCATAGACATCTCCATTTTCTCTATCTACTTCCTTCATTTCCTTTTCCACACCCAACAATTAAAACCAACACCAAACTACAAAAAACATAAGATAATAAAAGGAAAACAACTACAACATACCTAACAAACGAAATCAAGACGAAAGAACAAAAAAGAGAAGAAAAATGCAAAACAAAGGAAAACGAATACAACAAAACATGGCCATGTTCAAACTCAAAAAAACAAAACACGTAGACAAGAACAAAGAAAAAATTGCCAACATCCCCTCTGCACATGATCTCTCTAGTAATGTGTTGTCCTTTGCTGAAAGGAAAAAAGTGGGTTGAATAAGGTTAAAATACACACATAGTTAGTAATGGTAAACATATTTCAAAACCAATAATGATTTATAATAGTGAACACACCTCCCCTAGAGTTTATTTTATAACGATGGACACTCCTATTTGTTTTCCACTTGCTTGTGCTAATCAGAACAAGCCATCTACACCAAATACAAAATAAGATATTAGAATCGTTATATAAGTGAAACTAGAAAGTTGAACACAATAATTACTCATATAAAGAAACATACCTTCATTTATGAACGATATCCTCCATCTCATCTATTTGATTTCGTCTCCCTGTTGCCTTCCTTTCCTTTCGCACACTGAACATACAAAACCAAGACCAAACTACAAGAAATGATCAAAAATTCAAGACAAAAGACAACGATTACAACACAAAGCATGGCCATGCTTAAACTCAACAAAAACAAAACATAGAGACAACAACAAATAAAAAATTGCAAACTTCCCCTTTGCACATATCTCTACTATAGTGTACTCTCCTTCGCTGAAAGGGAAAAAAAATGGGGCTAATAAGGTTAAAATAAAGACATGGATAGTATTGGTAAGCATAATTCAAAACAAATAATTATTCATAATAGCAAACATACCTCGTCTAAAGTTTGTTATATAAGGATAGACACTCGATTTTGTATTCCACATACTCATGCTCACTAAAATAGGCCATCTACAACAAATAAATAATAAGATATTAGAACCATTATACAAGTTAAACTGGAGAGTTGAATGCAATAATCAATCATAATGTGAAGCATACCTCTCTTTCAGTTTTGTTATATAAAGGTGGATAATCCATTTCGTATTTCACGTATTCGTGCTCTCTGGAATCATCTCTGGAATCAACCATCTGGAGTAGATACAAAATAAAAAATTTGAATTCTAATAAAAGTTGAACTAGAGAATTAAAGGCATGAACTTGTCATCCAACTTAATTCCAGACCATTTATATTCAATACTATATCTCAAAATATATAAATTTTGTAAACTATATGTAATTCTACTAGGAATAATGAAATCAATGTTATCATAAGAGAAATAATTGTTTTTGTAAGAGGAATCAAAGCATATTTAAACATATTGACCACCCAAAATCCTAGGGGCCACAAGGTAGTGGTGTTGTGTATTAGCATAATGGTTGATTGGTCAAACGCTCAATATGTTCGCTTGCTCGACCTTACCATCCTCTTCTGTAAGGCACATTGTGTGGGACTATGTGTGTGATGTGGACCAAGAAAGCATATAAATTTAAACATACTATTTATGTATATGTCAAACCACTAATTGAGTGATATTAACCAAGAACAATGCTAGGAGAAAGTGTTGAGCAAACAAATAATAGTAACACTATTTTGTTGGAAAACAACTTCACTCACCTATCCTCTGCACTGCATCTACAATGTCTAAGGTATCTTCTCCAATCGACCCTCCTAGACACTAAAATTGTAGTCACGCACTGCACAAAGTAATATTATATATGAGATCATGAATAAACCATGAGAGCCTAAATAACAAATATACAGAGCGATGAATTAACCATACACATACTTGCCCTCCCTTGGCTAATATTATAGCAACGACAATCATGAACAATAAGCCCTAAACAATCATGAACAATAAGCTCTAAACGTGTCAACCCTAGTATAACTTTTTCATTGCTAGGCCTCCTACTCAAATGAAGAAGAAGGAACCTCAAGCGAAGGAGAAAGAGCCAATAACATCAAGTAAACCTCCCACACGTGCGATAAATTAGGGTTGCAGGACAGTCATACTAAGTCTGTACCTACACCTCAAGGAAGAAGCTCATTTGGTCAAGAGGAAGGAAGAGATCATCACAAGGAAGGAGTCTCATCATAGACCAAGAATAAGTGCCTCTTCTAGAGCAAGTGCAACAAGATCTACCAACAATTGAAAGAAGAACGAAGTGCCGAGAAGAAGGACAACGTGTCGGGGAACGAAGTGCCGGAAGGAGGAGGACAAAGTGCCATGAAAGCAAAGCGCAGAAAGGAGGAAGAACTTGACTTATGCTTGGAGGATATTCTTGTCAAGGGTCTAAGGTTTGGCATTGATCAATAAGAAGCTTCAATAAGAGAAATTTACCGAAGGGTTTTCCTCTGAAGAGGAGAGCTTTTGGCCCTGACAAAGAGCCAACATCTTGTGTTCTTGTTCTTATGTTTTCGTAGTAGTTTCATGAAGTACACACACATGCATTAATAAGAAGAAGAAGAAGATTAAGCTAACAAGGCAAATTGTAAAAGGATTTCACAAATTGTTATCAAATCAAGAAGAATCACACTACACCTAATTGCCCTAGTGCTATAGCTAAGTCAAAAGATCAAAAGGTCCAAAGTGCAGTGAAGTAAGGAGGAATAAAAGCAAAGGTAAAGGACTATTTCTAGCACTAGAAACAGTCACATGTGCGAAGAGAAAGAGATCAAATCTACGAGTATGACAGCAGGGACAAACAGTCCATGAACTAGTGTTGTTTGGGTTTGAAACTAGGCCTACAAGGCCTCCCAAGACAATCGAAGAAGCCTATCTCTCTAGCGAAGGAAAAGGACCCTAATTCTCTAGGGTACCTCTCACACGTGCAAGAATTAGGGTTGCAATGCTATCACACTTAGCCTACCACTATACATCAAGAAGGGACTTGGATGATCAAGAGAAGGAAGGAGTACCCTTAGGTGAAGGATATCACTAAGTACAAAAGATAAGTATCTCTTCTAGAAGGTCTACTAACAGTGGAAGGAAGAACTAAGTGTCGGAAGAAGGACGAAGTGTCGGGGAACGAAGTGCTGGAAGGAGGTGGACAAAGTACCGGGGAAACATAGTGCAGAGAAAAGGAGAAAAGGAAGGACTTGACTTGTGCTTTGAGGTTCTTCTAGTGAAGGTTCTAGGGTTTGGCATTGATCAAGAAAGAAGCTTCAATAAGAGAAAACTTA